>JAVQJG010131853.1:0-11176 GCA_036024015.1 Craterocephalus amniculus | reverse complement strand
TTCCTGTTGCCTTTCTATCATCTCCAACCAGTCTGCCCAGTCTCCTCTGACCTCTGACATCAACAACTGGATATTTTCTCTTCTTCAGACCATTTTCTGGAAACCCTAGACATGGTTGTGGGGGAAAATCCCAGTAAATACTCAGACCAACAACCATAAATCTCCTTTCTTCCTCATCCTGATGCTCAGACTGAACTTCATCAGGTCGTCTTCATCATGTCTACATGAATGATGCTGCCGTGTGATTGGCTGGTCAGATATTTGTGTTACAAGAAATTAACTGAACACATAAATCTAATAAAGTGGCCAGAGAGTGTAAAATCATCTCTAATCTAAATTGTAATCTGGTAGCATAATATCATACATCATCATTACACAATACACATCAACCAGGGGATTTAAAACTATTTCATAAGCATCTAGATGTCGTAATCACCAGTGTGTTTTTTCAATCAAGCGTGAAAAGTTCAATGAATGTTAAAAAAATGTGCAACTCGATGAGTCAAGAAAGTTTGGAAATAGAAAAAAAGTTGTAAAATTGACCCATATTACCTGGTCAAATTATAAAAACGTATGATTTTCATTCATCAGCAACTAGATAGCCAGTAAATACATAAATAAATCTCAGTGTAAGTACAATTTCTGCCTCAGAATTTGATGATCTTTATTAATATGTCATGCAAACCATCGCACACAGAGCCTGGCAGCCAGCTGCTACTAAACAACAGGTGCACATATCGACAATTGGGCTATATCTCGTATTTCTCAGGTACAGAGGGCATTTAAATATAGCCGGAAAGACGACCGACAGCACAGCAGTGTGGAAAAGAGACAGAGTGCACATGAAGGTTATATAAGAGTCCCACGAGTGTCCTCTGCTCCCAGTAAAGTGCCAGTCTTTGCTCATGTTTGTCTGCGCACATAAAGTGCTCCCGGGACATTAAAACCTCAGGACCTCCTGTCCTGAATGTATGATAGCCGGAAAACAGAGACTGAGGTTAAATGATGAGAGAAAATAAAATAAATCACAGGTATGTTTTGTTTTCAGATCCTGGATGAGTAGAAGCAGTGTTTTTGTTTTTTTCGTCTTTTCTTTGAGGCAGTGTGATGACAGCTTCCTCCTCCTCCTCTGCCTGTGAAAGTTGATGTTAAGACAGTGCAGCTTCACAGCACTTCTCCCTCCAGCAGAGTTTAAATGACCTACTCTGCATACAGCTTGGCAACGGCTTATACGACTTTCATTTCCTCCTGAAGTTCCCCACTGAGCCATGAAACTTGCGAAAGCTTTTTCCTCTTGTGAAAGCCGGATTTCCAACCCGCACAACTGTGCCTTTCACACCTATGTGCTCATGTAAAAGCAGCAGCCGCTTCGCGTTAATTGACGGAAACAAAAAAGCTGCAAGTGGCGAATATTAAACAGGAAGCAGTTCACATGTCGAAATGTGGCCCATAAGAATAAACAGAAGAGCTTATTTCCAGCTGGGTTAAGCCCTCCCAGAGTGACGTGGGTTCAGATTTGTGTCACTTTTATTTTTTATCTAAAAAAAGACGTTTTGACTTCTTGACTTCAGGCGTGTGAGAAACTCCCTCATGCCTACTACAAAGCCAACGTGCTTTTGGAGGTTACTACACAGTAACTGATGCAGAACTAAGACATGCCAACAATAATTAATGAGTTAATCAAATTAAAATTGAAGGAAAACTGCAGCGCTGAGTGTCTTTATGGGGAAAAACTTCTGGAAAGACTAATGTCAAGAGGGAAATGTTGATTCTTTGCATACAGCTAAGCCTGTTGGTTAGCTTAGCCTGAAGACAGGAAATGAGACAACAGCTTGCTTTGTTTGGTCCATGTGTTAGAAATCCCCTGAAGGGATTTAAAACGTGTCTTGGTTTGAGTTGTAATTAAAAAATTTTAATAATGGAAAAGTTTTGACTATCAGGTTTAGTCATGTTACTCAGAAATCAATCAGCTTTATTCTGACTTACAATTGAGGTTCTTCTAGCTATTTGGGTCAGGATGGACCAATAAATAGACATTTAAATGATTTGGGTTTATCCTTACTTTTATGATTTTATTATATACGATAAGATAAAATTACACCTTAAAATGCTTCACAGGTTCCAGTTATACAGAATTTAGTAAAATGGTGGTGCAGAAGACTCTATGTGGTCTAGGTCTCAGGAGGTTAAGCTATGATGTCAGACTCCAGGGAGGGCACTTAATAAAAATAAAAATAACTGCTTACAGGCTGGTTGGTCCATCACAGCCTGGTGGTTAGCTAACAAGCCTGTTAATCATTATTTCATTTCATAAAATGATTAAGCCAGTTCATGATTTTTGACACAGAAGGAGGTGGTGTGACTTATGAGCCGAGTTGAAGACATAAAACCACAACTGCTGTCAGTTTCACTCAGTTTCCTACAAAAAATGTGAGCTGTGCTAAATTTTGTAGCCCCGACTACAACACAAAGATAAAATTAGCGCGAGCAGCTGGGCGTTGTGCTCTTATTCACGCTGATTTGACCTGCAGCAGATGTGATGCAGAACTGAATGCAGATACATTATTTTGTTAACCAGATGTTTCCACCAGTGCAGAAATAATTAGCAAGCTTTACAGGTGCTCCTATGATGATTTGTCATCTTTAGATTGAGCTGAGCTTCTAGCTATGCTCATGTTCTTCTGAAAACATCTTCACATTGAACAAACTGATCAGAAAAATAAAATCAATCTTGATTGTTTATCTTCTCTCTAACTATGATCATATCTCAACGATACCTATAAGCACTGGAGCAAATTTCAGTAAAATGAAGAGAGTGCATTTAAAGTCATGGCTCAAGGAGGTTGCATGCAAGCACTTTCATTTCTGCCGTGCCTGGCGTCAGTGGTCTCATGTCTCAACCTTTAGTGACTCACATTTAAGGTTAAAAAGAAAATAAAAAAGGTAAGTGCGTGGTCATCATAGCACTGCTTTGCTGTGCTGAAACAATTAAATTTTAAAGGAACAGCGTTTCAGAATTACTGACATCTAGTGGTTAAGACGGGAATAGAAAGCACAGTTATGAATGGACGGTGGCCGTCAGTGGACAAAATTCTTCCAGAAAACCATATTTTCATTTGTAAGTGGATCCAGTGTCCTCAGGTGCAGCGAGGACTACAGCACAGATAACTACTTCATCAACGGGTACTTTTACTGTAAAAGGTAGGGTAGGAATTTTTAGTACGATGCTTTAAATATTTTTCTCACCCGGATTGCAGCCAATTTATCAAATACTGTAACAGAAAAATAAATGGGCAGGTCTGATCCCAAACTCTGCTTTCTCGCTGGCAAACAGCCAGTTTTGCAGTTTTATAGCAGACATGGTTCTCACTTCACACACAGAGTTGTTTGTCCATTCAGAGACACCGTAGTAAAATGGTAGCACAAATACAGCAGCTGCCATGTGTGCGGATATAAATGGCTCATTCTGAGAGAAAAGTGAAAGAAGTGATTAGATACCATTACAAAGAGTTTTCAACGATCTATTAGATTTTTCTGTCATTGATGCTGATTTTGCTACAAACTGCACCTTTAATTAGTTGCTTGAATGTACAGCTGAAACGGATTAGTTAGATAAACTGAAGATAAACAGTTTGCTATTCTTTGTTAAATTTGTTGTTTTTTGGGTTTTTTTTTTACAAATTGCAGCCCGTTTACATCTGAAATATTCTAAAATATTAGTAGACAGCACTTAATAATAAAAAAAATACTATGAAGGCTTTTTCTTTTACTTCACTGTGCAAATTGTTATATCAGAGTGCATATCCCCCAGCCCTTTCTTAAATCCTGGGATCATCAGCATTATCTCATAAACATTTAACATAATTATATCATTTAAAAAAAAAAGAAAAACAGTCCAACACACATAGAAGGACCCAGAGCAGCTCAAAGACAGGATGCACGGTTTGATCTGTGGCAGGATCCGAGTGTAAAGCAGTTCAACCAAAGAGGAGCGAGCTTAGCGCTGCAGCTATTTACATGCTTTCATCTTCACCCGTCTGCGAAGGAAACTTATGTCCCACATATCTTCACATGCTGCTGTCACCGCAGCATAGATGCTTCACAAACCAGCCAGACACTGGACTGACAGCAGCTCCGGATGAGTGGAACTTTTTTTTTTTTTTTCACAGTCACGCAGCCTTTTTATCAGTGCCGACTGGTGGAATGTGAAGACAAATGTGTTCCATCAGGTGATGAACTGAATCTTGAACGAGTCCCACATCCTGCCGGAGGCTTTTCCTCCTCGTTATGTAGTGGAAACAATATGAAAACAGCACAAAGAGTTTTAGAAGACTCATCTTCTCAAGGAAAATAAAAGATTAAATGCTCTTTGGAGGCTCTTTTCCACTTCTATAGCTCCAATCTGGGTAATCTCTGAAGGAAAGGGCACTTTTCCTGCACTGAGGAGGCTGAAGGAGGGAGGAAGGCTGGGTCAGGTCACATAGGTCGGTGGCTCGGTTGCTTGTATGGGGGATGCATGGTCAGACATGATCCTCAATGGGGAAAACCAGACGTGTGCCTCGGCTCAGCATCTCCTGATCGCGGGAGTCCAGCTCACGCTCCAGCGCCTCCTCTGACGTGCTGCCGCTCCGTTTTCCATTGGCGCTCCAGCCCAGCCCTCCAGCAGCATCCGCCCCATTGGCTGTGATGGCCGTGTCGCCGAACATGAAGGTCAGGTCGGCGTCGCTGTGAATCAGGTCGGTGTCGGGGTGCCGCAGCTGCTCGTGATTCTGAAAACAAGTCCAGAGCGAAACATGAAGGGGAGGGGAAGGAGACCACGGGGGACAGCGCGGACAAACGTACACCAGGCCTCAACACATGAACGGACGCACATTTACAATGTAAAGCCTCATAAGGGACACTGGATTTACAGAGGGGAGGGGGAAGGAGAGTTTGACTTAGAAGTGTGAGCTGCAGGTGAATACATACCAACAGGAAGCCAGGGCGCTGTGGTAAAGTCATATATAGCTCTGAAACAAGAGTTCTCACAGTTGTAATTGACTGGCCGAGTCGATATTTAGCCCATGTCCCCGGGGGGAACAGGATGAGCCGACATCGGGTCAATGAAGGGATTTTTCAGGCGCGGGGGGGGGGGAATCAATTTCTAAAAGTTAAAAATGCCGTCTTTGAATTAAAATAGTAAGAGCAGTTAAACCTAACTCTCAGGTCTTGTGACCTTCCTGTAGTGGTCGCCGGCTGAAAACACAAATGTTTGAGTTTTTAAAAATCTTGCAGAGATCCAGCCTAAAATGTATATTTTAGTGTTTTCAGCTCAGTAGAAAGGAAAATGCATTGAACTTGTGACCCATTTTCCCCGTCTACACTTCACATCATCCCTGAAAGAAGAAGACACAGGAAATGAGCTTTATTTAATGCCATCTCTCCCCACTTGGTAACACGGAGCTCTGGATGGGCCTGATTGTATGAACAGCTACATTTATGACTGGCCTGGCAGCAAGCCGTCAGTACAAACCGGGAGACGTAAAAGTTTTTTGTATCATGTGCTTAAAACGGGGTTTTACTATAATGTATTTTAGAGCAAACTAAGAGGCAATCTTCTCTTAATTTGCGGTGCCGAAATCCAATTTGAAATGTTGAACCCTACAGTAAAAAAAAAAGCCGTCATGCCGAATATATTTCGCGTGAAATGAAAAAGGGGAATTTGCCTGAATAAATCCAAGTGTGACCATATCCTCAATGACTGTTTTTGTGTTTAAAATATCAGCGTGCAGTGTCTGTCTGAACAGCGGTCGTCACTGAGCTGTGCTGAAAAGGGCCTTTTGTGCCCGCTGCACGCAGAAAAGCTCCTCGGCCATCCATTTTCCTTGTTGCCGAAGGCCTCGGTTCTTTGTGACCTACGTTTACTGCCAGGCATTGAGAGTACTTTCACAATACTACAGTTCTCCTGAGACAAAAAAAAATCTCTTGGTATTCACAGATCAGCTTCCTGGGGAAACCTTTCCAGCCTGAATCCCTCACTGAGCAGCAGAAAATAATAGAATTTAGGATTTCAATTTGTGCAATGCACCTTTAATGAAGAGATACAACTAAATTTAACACCTAAATTCTTTAACACATTAATGCATAAATCCACATTAGTCTTAATCATTTATGAAGACAGACAGCCTTATATTCAGAGGATCCTGCAGGACAAATCGTCTGATATATGATTAATAATTGTCATTGTGAAAGGGAGGGTCACCAACACCAATAAATGTCATCCTGGGGGAACCAGTAGCCAATCCAACCAATGCAGAGCTTTTTGGTTAGAACAAATGTAAACAGCACCGTGCCATCATTGCTGAATTTGTTAACATTTGTAACCGAAGAAACACTTTCAACTTTCACAAATTTTAAATGGAAATACTTCAAACATGTTGTCAATAACTCATCACTAAATCCATTGGGAAAACACATTAAAAACATGATAAATATCCTCTACTGTAGTTTCTCCCTCCATGCTTTTGCAGAACAGAAATGTGCTCATGAATATTGACACTATCAATGCGTCAAACATAAACAACAAGTTAACATCTATCCATTCATCCAGGAGGGAAAATGAGTCACGTTTTTCATCAACTTGCCCAACATTAGCCATGTTTACATGGACATGGAGTTAACAGCCAAATGCATGTAAATGCTACATTAAAATGAAAACTTGATTATCTTTATAAACTTAGTTCTATTTTCTTTATATTAGAGAATTATAAGATATTTTACAGACAATAGTTTTATTTATTTACTTATTGAATCAATTACCCCTTAGAGAGTGTCCTGAAGTGCCCCTAGCGCTACTTTTTAGAAAAGTGCCATAGATGGTTAGAATATGTCCCGTCCTGATCTCTTCTGTAGTACTCGACCTGAACAACCATCCATACATTTCCTCAAGCTTGCTAATGGATCTTTTACAGGTCACAAGTTATAAAGGAGCGCCACCATCTGTGCACGAGGACATACTCACCTCATAAGCCTGGGGACTGGTCAGACAGCTGGCCAGCGGTGCACAGTAGCTGGGCAGGGTGGAAGTGAGAGGTGGGCCGCTGTGTGTGAGGATTGGTTTAAGGTAACTGGAAACTCATTAAGGAAAATAAACTGGTCAAAAGATTACAAACAGTCAGTAAAGGTTAGTTAAATCTATCCCTTCTTATTATTCTAACCCCCATGAGTACTGATGTGAATACAGTTATTATTAGCTTGCATATGCCCCCGGGATCAAGTAGTTCCCGCACAGAGACTTTCTAAACACATTTCAGTTATTGAGTTATGGCCTAATAACTCAGAGGATGTCCGCCAGCAGGATATATAGGAGTTTAAATCTGGATGGGAATCTTTGTGCTGCTGAGAAGAAAAATCATTTGTGATGTTTGGCAGCAGAAGGAACCAGCACTGTTTGTAATTACTCAGGCTGGTCTGGACTCTGGGAGAAGCCATTTCAAGTGTTGGAGGGTTTAAATCTGCAGTTGTATAGTCAAGAGCTACTGCGAGCGGGTCGGAGAAAGCTTCAACAGCTGCTCCGCTTTAACACAACAACGCAATCAACCACCTGGGGTGACAATCGGTCAGCGGCGATGGGGAGGGTGAAGGAACTGGGAGGATGAGCTGCTAAACACATTAACTTAAGTCTGCTGTTGCAGCCAGACTGAACGACAAAAGCAAATGTTTTCTAGATTCATGTTTGTTAATCTGTCTCCAAAACCAGGATTATCTTTAAAAAAATTAATAAATAGGACATAAATGCAGAAAACAGGGCAGCAGTCAATCATCCTGATACGTGACCTGAAATCACCGGAGTGAACTCCACTTGGTATGCTCGCTGAACACAAATGATGCACATGTGTTTCTGCTGCAGGGCACAGAGAGGATACTTGTGATCGAAAGTGTACCACAGTCTGAAGAGCCAAGCGCTTTCCTGCTTGGTTTTACTCAGACCCTCAGCTTGGCTGCCATCCTACAGAAACAAATGAAGAAACATTTTCTCATTACACACAAAATACAGTGAACTCTCTCCGTGCTAATTTGATTCCTCAGACTCAGATGAGGGATTTGTTTATTATAATTAGGAGCACAGAATCCCTCTGAGGAGGAAATTTCTGAATACGAAGCACTTTCACTTGTGTAATTTATTTTTAACTTTGTCCTCAACTTTTTTCTACTCTCACCACATGCCCAGCACTGTTCTATAGTTTCTTATTAAAAATTAATCCAGCTGGACTGTAACCCAGCAGCTATGTGTTCCTGTTACAGTGACTGAACAATCTTCCCAAAGTGCACCGAACATAAAAAGAAACTTTCAGCACAGTTTGTGAGCAATAAGTAAAACATCCTCCCACCACTGATAAGATCTCAAACTAAAAAAAACGCGTGTCAGTATGAACTTGCAGAGCATAATGGGTCATGGCTTTACAGCGAGGAGAAGAGTGAACATGACAAATTAAGTATTACTGGATAAAATTGTTAATCTAATTTTAAAAAACAAAAGTTAAGATTATATGTAATATATGTGATTAACAAATCTCTTAAATCCAGATTTTAGTCCCAATAGAACAGAAAAAACATATTTGTGTTTATTTCTGCAAAAGGAAAAACATAGAAGGAAATATGATTTTAAACATCAAATAGCAAAAACAACATTAAAGCAAAAGTGCTTGTCTGTAGCAGGTGTGAAATGTGGACTTCTCAAGAGAATGATTTAAAAAGTTGTAAACATATCTGGGCATTTTAAAAGATTTATAAAACTAAGCAAATTATGACGTATCAGTTTGACTCTTGATTGCATGTGTTTTGATTTTTAATCTAAGTAATAACTCTGTTGTCTCTCTGGCGATGGTCAAGGGAACAGCAGTATCACAGTCTTACTTTGAGTTACAGTATATTAAAAAGGGGGCTGAAAATACAAGAATTTTATTCTATCAGCTCCTTTCTGATAATGCAAAATCTTTGTGTTAAGAATTGGAAAAGTTTGTATTTTGTGACTTGGACAACAATGCATTTTCTTGACAAGAATATATAAATAAACACATATCAAAAATAATTTTACATTGGCAGTGAAAATATGAGCCCATTTTGATTTTGATGGCAGAGACACGTCTTTAAAAAGTTTGAACAGGAGGTAACAGACGGCTGGGAAAAGTAACCAGCACAAGTTAAATAACAATAGTTCAGTAGCATGGCTGGGAATCAACTGGAGCATTTCAGAGATGGAAAAATGCATAAATGGGCCATTTCACCATTTTGGGACAAACTAAAAATTGTGGAACAGTTTTAAAAAATGCTCCTCAACAAATGATTGTGAATAATTATAAGATCCCATCCTCAATAGTGTATAATGCCATCAAAAGATCTACAGAACCGAGAGGAATCTGTGTGTGGGACCATGCGAAAGGTCAAATATGGAGCATTGCATCAAAACAAAAGACTGCACAAAGCTCCTCTAAAATAGTCTGAGGCAGAGTGGAAAACTACTGCATTCAGTCTTTGCATCGTGTTTTTATCTACATTTCACAGCATCATGTGTTCTTTGAAGCTGAAGTTGTTGGTTCTGCTTTCACTGTCTCATTCAGCACAGACACTTTCATTTTTTTTTAACAAGTCTGCGTGTTAAGAAACCTGCTGACTTCAAACCACATCAACATAAAATAGCAGAAACAGAACTAAATAAATGTGTGAGTGAGCAGGATCCTCACCCCCTGCAAAACTTGGAAGCTGTCTCCACAGGGCTGCAGGTCCTGATCTGGATCCACACCAACCCTGCAACACAGGAATGAAAGTGCAGAGAAAATTGTGAACTTGCGTAACTTTTAAAATCACATTTTTGGATGCCAATCATCTGAATTTTGTCTGGCCTGTATCCTGTGTGGCTGTAATTCCCCATTTGTGACAGTCGTTCCTCTTCGCTGATACAGTTTAACGGGATTTTGTGAAAAGCCAAGATAATAAAAAGGCTTATTTTTGAACCTTTGTGTTGGTTAAAGGCCATAAATTTGAGAATTATAGTATTACCAACTTTACGATGGGTTATTTGGATTTTGGGTTGGTGAGCAAACCACTAATCCATAGCGTTACAAACAAACGAGATTTTTGTGCAGAGAAATAACCCCCAACCTCAAGATCAATGCTGGTTTTCAGGCAGCAGATTCAGCTGACTGAACTCATAATGGTTGTCTATGTTTGATGCCACGTACTTGTTGTTTTAATGGGCTTTTCTCACAGTAACAAAATATTTTATTTAATTTAACAAAAACACATGCAAAAATTCCCATTGTTCAAAGCCAATGCATTAATGCGTTATAACAAATCCAATACAGTAAGGAATGCTCTGTAACACAATATACAATGACAATATGCTCAAGGTTTAGTTTGCTAAGCGGGAAAAAAAACAATGTGCCTAAAGGATCCACATTTTAGTAATAATTTAAGTGTAACAACACATTTAATTTTAAGGGATATCACCCAATGGTAACAAAAAAAAACAAATAGGGTGACAATAACATCTTGTGTTTGACTGGTAACGCATTGTGACTATACTGTTGCACAGTTACTGGGCAATTTGAATCCAGTTATTTATAGTGTGTGACCTGTTTAAATGGACATGAATCTCCATCCAATCTCTGATAAGATCATTCTTTTACTCCGTTGATGGAAAACCTGTGTGGTATATACTGCAAGCGATTCCATGAAAATTGCTCACGAGACAAATATTCACTAAAATATCAAGATGTAATGCAATTTTAAACAGAGCTAGTCTAGTTCTAGATTCAGAGTCACTCCATAATATATACTGTGCCATTATTTTACCTTACTTCTACTATTGCACAGAAATATGGGGCAATAATTATATGACCACAATCAAACCATTAATCATTCTTCAGAAGAAAGCGATAAGGATTATTTGAAGGCAAAACTGTTAAAATTGGTTGATATTGTCACATTTCAAACAGCACAATTTATGTATAAAATCTCCAGCAGGATGTTACCACTTAATATACAGAACATGTTTACAAATAGAGAAGGAGGTTTTTTATTACGAGGGAGGAAGAGGTTTAAAGTTAAAAGCATCCATACAAACAGGAAAAGATTTTGTGTTTCATTTTGTGGGGTCAGACTTTGGAACAGTATGGCAGAGGAGTTAAAAGATTGT
>JAVQJG010131852.1:0-10084 GCA_036024015.1 Craterocephalus amniculus | reverse complement strand
CCCCCCACCCCCCCCACCCCCCCCGACGGCCAAGTTGTCCTGATGGGACCCTGCAGCGCTGCTGCATCTGCTCTCGTCTGCAACTTGTCTTGATTAGAGGTCGGAAGTTGTTAGGGTTGTGTAGTTATGAGTGTGTGAACGTAGTGTGTCAGAGGTTTGATCTTTCCCTGGACAATAACGTCTAACCATCAGATTCCCTCCGTTTCTGCGCCTCCTTGATGATGGTGATGGTGATGATGATGATGTTGCGCCTGTATAAACCATGTTGTTACCATGATGTTACCATGACGAGCAGCGTGGTGGGGGGGCCTCGGTGGACCCCGTCATCCCCTTGCTTCCCTGTACAGCGGCTTCAGCGCAACGGATGCTTGTTCCAATAAAAAGTTTGTTCCTACGATCGCGTCCGTCTCCGTCAGCTTCCAGATCAGACCTGTAAGGCCGGAGTGTGACCCTGCTGCAGGTTATTCTCAGAGAGCAGCGTTAGCCACACAGGCAGGCAGGTACATCAGCAGGAGGTCCACCACTCAGGCCTCACAGCAACAAGCATCTGCCCATTACTCACAGCATGAATATAGAACCAGAGGTTCAATGGCAACATCCATGTGGTCACATTGTTCTGGGCTGCAGGGACATTTCACCGATGCACAGACGGGACCGGTCCGGGAGACATCGGAGTCCAGGACTGTGGCCGGGAGAGTCCAGGGGCCTCATTTATCAACAGTGCGTAGGAACGTGTACATTCTGTCTTACGTACAACATGTACCATGTCTGATCACTGCAAACTGTATTTATCGACCGAGCGTACACCGGTCGTACGCTCTGCAGTAAGCGATCTGTTGATAAATCCCACTGGTGCTTAACCACCATGCTCATTCAAGTTCAAGGTTATATGCATGCAGAAACGGCCTCATTTAACCAGATATAGAGACAAAGCTTCCCTTTAGAAGTGTCACGGAAATCACTCGATTCTCCTCGGGGTTGTGGAGTTACAGAGAGGATATCTGCCGAGGATCTCAATAAAAAATGTGAAACTAACACACAGTACATAAACGCTGCAGAGAAAACCGAGAGCACTAACTAGTTCGGGATCAAGAGAAGATCTTTGTCTTTTAAAAAAGAGAGAAAGAAAATGCTTTATCGCCCCATTTATGGATTGAAATAAGTCAGAAAAATATAGATCTTTTAAAACGCGCAGCACTTTTAAAACGCGCCGGAAGACAGAACCAAGAGAACACATTTTTGTTTACTGTTACTCATTCAATCAGGGAGAAAAAAAAAAGTTTAATCTCCATATCTGTTTATTTTTTCTGAGCTTACTAATTGAAATATTAGCATTCTTTCATTTATTATTATTCTTACCGCTTAATCCAGTTGGGTCGCGGGTGGACTGCAGCCTATCCCAGCATTTATAAGTTGAGAGGCAGGATACACCCTGGACAGGTCGCCAGTCCGTCACAGTGAATTCGTATTTTGACTGAACAGAAATAAAGACTGACTGACAGATTCTGCACAACGTGCCGAAATTATTTCCCTGTTCTACCACTAGTGTCTGTGCGTAAACATGGGCTCTGTCCAAATTCCGGGGTTCCAACCTTATAGGGCCGTATTTGTAGGCCTTAATACGTCACAGCAATGTGACTAAGGCTGTACGAATCCGAAGACTCCTTAAAATGCAGCCCAGAAATGCAGCCGCCTTTTCACCAGATTGTTTTATTTTATTTTGTAAGATACAGTACAACATCTTGTAGAGGTACAGTAAACAATGCAATATAGCGACAGAAGGGAAAAGAACAGAAAATGGGACAGTATGAATTACAAACAGTGATGTAAGGCAATAAGAGGAGCAATTATCCATACAAAAGGAATTTGGAGACATATGAGGCATTTTTTGGGGATACTTGGATTTAAGGCCTCTTAATGAGGAGTAATAAAGTTTGAAGTCATTTAAAAAATGTTTAAAACATGGGGCGGAATTCCTCCATTTACTACAATGTATGTGGTATTTAGCAAGCACCGAGACAACATTCACTACATCAGTTATTTTGTTATCAAGATCATTTATGTAATAAAATGCTGCGTTCCATTAACCTCGGAACTGGGACTGACGTCACGCCCGAGTTGAAAGCGTTCCAGTTCACAGCTCGGAAAAATATCAGGCAGCTTCCACATGAAATGCATTTCGCAGGCTGAATCTGCTCTGGGATCTTCATGATTAGAAAAAACTCTGTAGGCTCAAAATGATACAGCAGTACAAAAGTCTGGTCTGGTAAAGGAAAAGTAGAGGACAACAAAGCATTTGTTTAGAAGATATGACCTTTTTTATGAGTTTTAAAGGCATTATTAGACAAGCTAAATCTACTAATGCACTGTGAAAACAACTCAATGCCTTTATTTCTAACGCTAAAATTATGCCCTGCATTCAAGATTTTTTTGTTACTTTATGCACACAAAGAAACTATAAGATTACGTGAATATTACAAAATGCTAAATTCATTATTATTTTATTATTATTATTATGATGATGTAGCCTACAATACAAACAGGCTTCATTTGCTGAAATTATCCATGAGACTAGCTAACGTTTGATTCCTGAAAGTTTGTCAACTTAACAAAATAAAGTTACCTGGACATGATAATCTCTCAGCCGGAGATATAAAATATGCTGGCGGTGATGATAAAGCGCAGTAATTCTTCAATAATTAAAAAAATGATCAGAAAACAAATCAGATTACGGAGCTCCATTGTAGCTTCTGTAAAGCGACCTAACCGTTGGTAACGCCGCGTTCCAGTTGTCTCGGAATTCCGTGCGGAAGTCGGTTGGTGATGTCATTCCGAGGTAAACCGCATTCCAGTTGCACAAACTGGGAAAAAATGGATCCCTCCAGCAGAGCTGTGTGTTTTCTTGCTCTTTCACAGTCCAAAGAGCAAATTTTAAAATAATGCTTTCAGTCACATTTCCCGTCCTTAGTCTATGGGCCAGACCAGTTATCGGTACCAGTCAGAGTGATGAAACTCACTCATGACTTTTGAAAAGATCCATGTCTGTAGATGATATTTTGGTATTATAACCCTTCCTGACTGGCAGCTGTATCATAGTTATCAGCTCATGAAGTTACCCACCCCCCTTTAGAAAATGACATCTAGATGCTGGTGCTTATCCTGATTTAGGCTCAGGAAAAGGACATCTGCCAGTGTTTAACAATGTTGTCTTTGGTATCATTCTAAAGAGGGGTTTTTCAGTTTTCATTCAAGCTAAGATGTGAATCTCTCTGACCAATATAGAGGCCACTGTAGCCCTTCAAACAATAAACAACACCCATTTTTACACTATTTTCTATTATATTTATAATTATATACCATCTTTTAGCCCTGTGACATCTGAGAACAACAGGGATGCAAAATATGATACCTGCAATACTCCCAGGGCCATAAGGATTCAGAAAATGTTTAACATGCCTATATTCTTATACTCTCACGGGATGATTGTTAAACTACATGATCTACTTCGGCAGGTTATAAACTGTAACTTGACAGCCATTGGGCTAATGTCACAAACTGGTCTTTATTATGCAAATACAGGACATGAATGACATCACAATAAGATAAAACCCATCTGAGTTTAATAACAAAAATTGAGCTTATATATTTAACATTTTTACATAATATGGTGAACAAAATCAACACCAGAATCACCATTTATCACTCACTGCTCATCTCTCTCGTCGTCTGACTCAGCAATTTCTATGACAGGTTGTGGATCATCCTGCAGTCTTTGGTTGTCTGTGCATGCCAGTCCATTTAGTAAGCATGTACAGCTTGGCATGGTGCATGAACGCACACATTTGCCTGTTAGGAGTTCCAAGACAACATATGGTGCAGGTGGAGAGTGCATGCAGTAAATGGCTAGTTTCCCCTTATCTTCTTTCCATCCATGCTCTGTAGGACTTGGGACCACAGGGTAGCCTGCAGACTGCTCTTCCAGATAGCTGCCTGATAATTTGCTCGTTCAACATGCAGGAAGAGACAGTCTCTATATGGTGGCAGCTGGCTAGACTCAATCTCACCTGTTTTCAAACAGAAGAGCTGGTAGCGTAGTTGATTCACCTCACCTGTGCTGCTGTTACCATCATACATGTCACATGTGAACTCCTCAATTCTCTGGAATAGTTCCTCACTCACATCCCATGATTACCCAAGTCCACTGAAAGTTTTTTGGTAGGTGGTGTCTTTCTTCACTTTCTTCAGGGCATTCACTTTACCCAGGCCAGCAAAAGCACTGACAGTGTCCCAACCAGTGAAGGCATGTAAGCCAATTAAGCAATAACAGAGGCTGTTTTCTGATGTCCACAAAGCGTGTGTGGTCCTTTGTCCCACACTTCAGGTAAATGGGACAGTTGATGGACTTCTGAAAAGCTAGACAAAGAACCATGACATCTGTGTCCTCAGTTGTGATGACTGCCTTTGAGCCCTTATTTGCAGCATCAAACGGGTGTAGGAGCAGGCGTGTGTCAGCTTCTTCATGTGTGGAGTCCAGCTCTACTACTTCTTCACAATCGCCATCTGTCAACCTGTAACAGGCTTCCTCACAGGTCATGTATAACACTTTGCCATGCAGCCTATGTCTGTATTGAGGGAGTTTGCATTCTTCTACCAGAAACTTGATGAGACTGGTCTTATTGGATGGACTGCACAGAAAAGTTCTCCACTGACTGATGCGGTGTCCCCTTGCCAGTTTCTTATAGTGGACAGTGCTGTTTGCACCCCGGCTCAGTCTTTTAGCATCTTTAACTGAAGTCTGGCGCTACACATCAAACACAACATCAATCCTCTGACACTGTGCCCCCTCATGAAATGGTCTGCCACGTCTTCAAATGTTTTTTTATTGCCATTAGTTTTCTGGACCAGGCTCATCACATCAATGATGGAAGTTGATGGATTTGGGATGTGTTCAGCAGGAGACACGTTCTTTTCCAGCTCCCTGGCAAGTGCAGCTTTGTTTGTTTTTCGTAGGGACCCATCAGCATTTGCAAATGCCCAAGGCAGTGGGCCCAGTGGATAGACAAGGATATCCTTCATATTTATATTCCTGCTTTCTGCCAATAGGATCATGTGGCTGAACAGGTTTCTCTCTGCCTTCAGCACCACATCCTGCCCTTTCTTTCCTTGAGTTTTGTTTGTGCTGATGCTGGAGAATGTCTTCAGATATTGCTTGGTCATCTTGTCATAGAATTTTAAATATGTTGTCTCATCGTCTAACCTTGTTTGCTTGAATGGCTTGTAAGCCTCCTCTCCTATCTCATGAGCTCTCAGGATATCCCTGTTCACATCAGGTGGAGCCAAGGAGCCAGTAAACAGGCTAGATCATTCTCATCATGAGACATAGGATTAAACCATGTGTTCTCCATAGGGTCAGTGAGAGACTGGACATCTACTTCCTCTCTCTTTATTCTTGGACCATGCAGATCTGGATAGGACAGTCTGGATGTGCCTGGACCTGTGGCCAATTATTTGGCCACAGGTCCTGGCTTCAAGCTGAATCCCTTTGTTCCTCCAGCTGTCTGCGTGTATTTGTTCACTGTTTCCTCTATAGCTTGGTCCACAGGGATACGGCCTGTCATGGGGCTGCTGGTTTATCTCCCTCTGCTGGTTTTGCCAGTGATTCTAGTGCAGACTGTTCATCAGCTGGGTAGAGCTTCTACTGCTTCAGCCTTCCCCTCTACACCTGCCCTGCATTGCACAATCAGCACCAGGGTATTTAGTGCTGCAGGCTGCAGTTGATCGTTATTTCTATCTCCTGTCTGATCAGCACCCTGAGATCTGTTGCCACCTGTTCACCTGCCTGCTTGCCCTCCAGCTGCCTGGAATCTGTTGCTGGACCTTTTTGGGATCAGATTCCCCATTCATGCTCCACTTGCCTCCACCTGCTGGTTAGTGGACTGATCACCCTTATGTATAACTTTGTAAGTTTTCACTGCCTTATTTGGATGGACATTAACTTTCTTTCTTCCCCTCTCCCTGCACAGTGTCCAGCAAGTTTCTCTTCTCCCCGATCCGCCGCAGTCAATCTGCAAGTCTGAACCCTGTAATAAATTCACTTTGGTGCTGCATTTTCAGTGGTTGGTCTGCTAATTTGGGTCCAGATCTTCCTGCATTATGACACCTCCATGTTCTGGTGTGTCCGAACAGTTCTATGCATTGACAATAAAAGCCTTTTTATGTGGTTTAATAGTCCTTTACCGATCAAATCATTGTTTCAGCTTAACCCAATGTCACATTTCCCACCACAGTGGAACACCCGACCCTTCACGTGACGTACAATCCCCCCCCAGGTGTGATGTCCCTGTTCAGCATTCCAGCTGCAGGCTCTCCTGCACGGTGCCCGAACAACATACTGTCCAAAAGCAGAGACGTAACCTCTGACCTCCGTGTAGGATGGTTCCCCCAGAGCGTGTCTCATGCTGTGAAATCCTCACAATAAAAATCACAAATGAAAGAGAGGACGAGGGCATAGCAGAATCTGGTAGCGTAGCATGCTGGTCCCTAGCATGCTACCTAACTTTCACCTGGACACACTCGCTTTGAGTTAAAACGTTGGCTTTGGACTTGAAGTGCTGTACACGATCGTCTGAAGAAGCAAGCGAGCATGCACAGAGCAACAGCAATTAACTTGAATTAACAGAATAAAGGTTTACATTACAGAGGAATTATTTCATTCTGAATTTAAAGTGGAATAAACCAGCCACTTACGAATTAAGTTTAATTCAGAATGATCATTTTCATTCAGAATTTAGTGTTACGGCCACTTTTCATCTCTTTAAAGCAGAATGAACTTTTATTCCAAATTAAAGAGGAATTAAACTGACAAACGCGGCCAATCTGATACCCGTCTTCTGCCCCCTATAGATACCACGAACCAGAAGAATATAATAATTTTGACTTGTCTTACGGGGATAAATGTCACGTACACACACAAAAAAAATGTTAATTTTTTTCAACATTTTGTTGAAGGGCCAAATAAAGACTTCTTTGTTCCTGGGTTGGGTTTTAAAGGGGTTAATGTGGTTAAAATTAGGATTAGGAATCACTGGTTTGATCACGATATATCGATACAGTGATACAGCGATTTGATGTTTGCCAATATCTTAAATTCACTCACAATATGATTTCAATTCGATTTCATCAAAGGATCCATCGATCGATATTAAACTTAAAATTTAATTTAAAGCAACATCATGAGTGATTGATCACAATTATTCCCATTCGTCACAAAAAGCAACTACATCTTCATTTAACCTTTCTTTATTTCTGAGCTCTAACATTAACATTCAGTTTAACCCTTTTATTACTGACCTGTCGGCAGCGACAGCGACTCAACATGCGTGCTTGTCACGACCATAACTCTCGAACCATTTAACATATCAGCGAAATTCAAAAACTACCAGAAAGCAGAGAAATAGACCTTTGCGTGTATATTACGTTTATTACGGTAGGTCCCGGGACTTCTATATTAGGATCGTCCAATCAAAGACAAGATTCAGCTGCACGTCAGACGTTTATTACGTGAGCTCCTCGGTACTGTCACTCTCGAACCATTAGCGCAATTCAAAAGATTCAAATGGTTTCTGAAAGCACAGAACAAGAGCTTTCCAACAGTGTATGACACGATAAACTGCACGTTACGCTAAAGATACACGAGCGAGGGAAACACGTTCTGCAGCTGGGAGGTTAGCGTCAGGGAACGAAGGGGAGTGGTTGAGGATTAGCGGTCATTGTGGACTGATTTTGAGAGGAATATTTTAGCATTTCAACTTTAGTTCACATATAAAAAAAGAGGAAAGATATATTTCTTTTGCTTTTATGCTGGTCACTGCCCAAACAGAGACCAGTCCTGGCATGATGTAACATAAGGCTGCAGGGACTACCACATCACATAAAAAACGCTTGGCTTTTTATTGGGGAAAAATGCAGCTAAATTGAAAACTAAAGGTCCAGGAATGCCAATTTTTTATTTGAATATGTAAAATACTTCAGAGTTCAAATTGTTCATCTCACATTTTTTGTTTGTGCCATTTCAGAGTTTGTATGCTTTTGCAAACCTGAAAAATTCAAATCCGATTTTGTTTTTTTCCCCCCTATTAACTGCTGTTACAGGATAAAAAAAATATAATAATGTTAAAAGACTCCCATGTACGGAAAGCTGATGTTATCTTTGAAAAAGAGACAAAAGTTCAGACTTATTGAACCTCTTTTGACAATTCTACAGCCCTAAACCCAAAATATTCCCAGGCGGCCCCAATATAATTACAGTGTTAAAAGGGTTAAAGGAAAATATTTTCAAAATAAAAGTGCATTTGATAACTGGTTACTTCATCGATTTTTGGCCGATGTTAGGATTTTGGATCGATATCATTGACTCATTGAACATATGATCGATGTATCGATGCATTGTCCAACCCCTAGTTAAAATGCTGAATGTGAAAGTACAGAAGGAACCAGAGAAGAGGCTCAGATCTGAGTTTGTGTGATGAAGCCCGGCACACTCTCCCACCAGCCTCCTGATGCGGCCCGTTGCTGGGAGACGATAACATGTCCTTTTGCATATGGGCACTTGTGTGACATAAAACATGAAAGTCACATGATCTCCCGCGGCAGACCATCAGGTCTATTACACACTCACCGTACCTTCAGCAGTGCAAGGTGAAAATCTATTCCCACTCACACTTCAGCCATTAATCCTTTCAGTTTCATTCACACCCACTGCGGTCTAATTCAGGTAGAATTTCACCAAAGGCTTCTTAATAAAAATCCAATCCTGGCACCGCAGGATCCTCATCCCACAGAGAGAGCGAGGGCTCCGGACGATGGAGGGGGAGTGGTAATACTGCAGGAGAAATAATTAGACGGTGATAGAGACAGAGAGACGACGGCGTGCCAAACAGCCAGGATTGTTTTTTTTTTCTTTATCCAGCTTCTCAAGTTATTTCAGAAATTAAAGTCCCACAGCTTCTCAGACGCACGTGTTGGAAAATGATGATAAAAATACATTTTCTCATCTGGAAAATGTTAAATTAACCATAAAATTAAACAAGGAAACATGGGATTTGTGTGGAAATATGCACTCACCAGCCACTTTATCATGGCCACCTGTTTAATCCACAAGTTTTATCTTCTGAGAATTATGAAAAATATCAAACGGGTTTGCACCACAGTTGAAGCAACACAGCAAACTTAAATCGCCGCACGAGGTCCAAAGGAGACAGAGTCCCGACAGATGCACACCAGATAACCGTGCTGTCTGTGAGGAATAGAAACATCTGGAATATTTCACCATCTGGAATAAGAGCCAAGCTGGTTTTTAACAAACCAAACCAGTTCTCCCAGTTAGACACGCTCTGCAGCACGGACACACGTTCGTGGGTAGCTGCAGACATCTGCCTTGCTTTTGTATTAAGAGTGTTTTATTCCTGTTATATGTGCGTGGGAGGATACGTGTACGTACATTATTTATTTTTATACTTATTCTGTGTGGTTCAAATTTAAGTGACTGTGTTTTAACTAAATGTGTTTGTGATTTATCACATATTTTTGTAACTACACTCCAACTTTGAGTACTTGAAATATGCCCCTTAATAAATCTGTACTGCAGTTCCTAGATGTACAACTTTAATGTTTGCACCGCGTTATTATTATTAAATGTTTGTGTGAGACCTGCCAAGCTAATTCTGTCCACATTTACTTCAGTTAAACATTTTTCCCTTTTTAAATTAGTACATTCACACAAAACCAACATGAATTTCACACGAGGCTCACATAAAAATATAAATAAAATGTAAGCCACATGTGCATACAAATGTTTTGGGAACATGTGATTCTTGGTTTTCATGAAAGCATCATGTGAAGAAATGTGAAATCACATTTGAAGCACATATTCTTCACATGTGGATGAGAACAGTAAAAAAGCCTGAGCTCCAGGTTGCTAAATCCTCTGACATCTTAGCCTAACTATCATTTATCCTATAATAGGATACTCTATTAGGTACTTATATTATTACTATATTATTATAATATATTATATTATATTATA
>JAVQJG010131833.1:0-28012 GCA_036024015.1 Craterocephalus amniculus | reverse complement strand
CACATAGCGTGATTTTATTTTTATTTTTCAACAGTAAAATCCTGACAATAAACTGAAATATAATAAAGAGTACTTTTTATAAATTAAGAAAAGATTGTTCTTTTGTATCTGGTGGATTTGTATTAAAGGTTTTAGTTGAGTTGCGTCTGATGTTTTGATTGGTGAAGGTTCATGGTAAGACGGATGCATGTTGCGCATATATTCGCTGTATAAACTGTGGAAAGAGCTGGAAAAAAGATAAAAGAGGGAGCGGAGAAGATCCGTGATAAAAAGCACAAAGCTCTTCAAGCTGTCACTTAAGTGAAACAGATCATTTGTTTGCTGTCACCAGTGGTGGTACTGCAACTTCTACTAGCGTTGCCGCAAGTGCTCCCACCTCTTCTTCAGCTTCAACCATGGATGTATTATATTAATTATTAATTATTATGATATTAATTATTAATTAATTATTAAATATTATTATATTATATCCATGACTTCAACGGATGAAAACGAAGACAAAGTCACTAGAGGTTAGTTCAAGATGAAAACACGAGGCTGAAGTTAGCTTCGGATTCGCAGCTTCCGATTCGCCAAATGCGTAAAGGGCAATTCCACTGAATTATTGACATTTAACCCATTTTAAACATGGTCCTATTAAAAAAATACAATACCTAACCTATCCAAACCTGGACTCAAATGTTCTACACAGTCCATAGATAAATAAAAACCTGGTCTAAGATTTGTGAAACCTTTATTCTATGTGTGAAAATGCAAATTGGCCTCATTTATTCACACTTTTGGTATCTGGTCCACATTAGACCTGGTCCTGTTGGAAAACTACTGCACTTACTCTTCAAACCTGGACTCAAATGTTCTACACAGTCCATAGATTCATAAAAACTTGGTCTCTGATTTGTGAAACATTTATTCTATTTGTGAAAATGCAAATTAGCCTCATGTCTTCACATTTTTGGCTTCTGGACCACGTTAGACCTGGTCCTGTTATAAATAGGACCAGGTCCTATTTATAAACAGAAATGAGGCTAATTTGCATTTTCACAAATAGAATAATGGTTTCACAAATCAGAAACTTGTTTTTTATGAATCTATGGACTGTCTAGAACATTTGAGTCCAGGTTTGAAGAGTCTTAAGTGCTGTAGTTTTCCAACAGGACCAGGTCTAATGTGGTCCAGTACCAAAAGTGTGAAGACATGAGGCTAATTTGCATTTTCACAAATAGAATAAAAGTTTCACAAATCAGAGACCAAGTTTATATGAATCTATGGACTGTGTAGAACATTTGAGTCCAGGTTTGGATAGGTTTGTATTTTTTTTAATAGGACCATGTTTAAAATCGGTTAAATGTCAATAATTCAGTGGAATTGCCCTTTACGCATTTGGCGAATCGGAAGCTAACCTCAGACCTCGTCCCTCCCCTGGGGTCTGAGCAACTGCGCTGATCCGGAGCAGCAGATACCGGCCCAGCGCTGCGAAGCTCCTCCACCAACAGCAGGAGAGGCCCACGTCTCTGGAGAGTGATACGGGCGCTCTCCTATATCCCCCCCCCCCCTATCACTTCCCCACTTCACCTGCCTACCCCGACACTAACCTCCTCGCCCCCCTGTCTATCTTCGCCGCCGGCAACCCTACCTGGCTGCGATCGGCACCCTCCCGCTCAGTCCCACTTTTCGAGCGCTTACGGTCACCTGGCGGGGCTATAGCCCTTTTACGCACGCCAAGCTTCACTCCCCAGAATCACCCGACGGCTCACACTCACCTCCTTTTCACCCCTTCTATTTCACACCCCGGCAGGTGATCTCACTCAGGTAATCGCCGGCAGCTGTCTCTTCCCCACACCTTCCTCAAACCTGCACCGGCCCCGCCCACCTCACCTAGCGACACACATTACAGGACCAAATGAAGACCTCAAATCCAATTTTCTTTTTACATGTATGACCATTATCTATTGGGTCGGGCTCTAAATGTCAGGATTAAATCACTTGGACAGAATGGGTAAGTAAGGTGAACCCATGGTCAGATTTTAGTGCGATCAGAAAATTGAATTTTCTGCTTGTCTAAGTGTGTATGTAGGCCTATCAAAAATCGATGGAAGAAAAACAAGCCCTATGGGAACCGATATTTGAACAGAAAAGACTCGAGTCCATCCATAAAAACCTCATGAATCCTGCCACTTAAATGTAAATGCAGCAATAAAAGCTGATCATTTAACACAAAGTAGACACCAAAAGCTGGCAGGAAAAGCTTGCAGACTCATTCGGCCACTAGGTGGAGCGCTTGATAAGCGTAAACCTTTCTCTACCCTCAAGATCTTGTGAATGGACACTCCGCAGTCATAAAAAAAACTTGCAAATAGTAAATAATTACTGAAAGAAGCTGAGGACATGCTTTATCTCTAGGTTGAGACAATACTGCTGAATTAAAATCAAAGCAGGAGAGGTCAATTTAAAGACTCAACTAGTTTTTTCCTGTTATAAATACAGTGATGTGACCAAATACGTACTGTGACTCAGCCTCATGTGCAATTCCATTTGGGACATTTAAACTTAAGTCGCGTGTGTATTTACAATGTGTGTGATACTAATACATCTCTCAGGTGTAACATTCATTAAGCAACACTTTCCCCCCCGCCTGAACTTCTTTCCACACATCCCTGTTTCCAACCTGGTTACATCGGCAAATGGCCATGAATTGACTGCCCCCTTCTAACCCCGGCAGAAGTCTAACTTAACCGGGTTTCTTTTAATCCCTTACCCCTATTAAGGAAACCGGGTTTCTGGTTTACATTAGGAAATCAGTTTACACAGAGAGCCGCCAACAAGCAGGTGAGACCCGTGCTTGTAAACTCACATGATGCAGAAGCGACAGTGCATGACCCCGTTGCTATCACAACGGGATAAAAAGGTCCGTGTCTTTTCATTTATTTATTCTATCTGAATATCAGCCTGTATAGCGGCATGTCAAATGTGCAACGTGTGCAAACTGACCTTACTTTATGGGCTCATGATGAAGAGCCCCCGGCAAACATAACATTTGTTTTCTTCGAGCGCAAAGGTGACTGCTGGTTTGCTGTATTTAATAAGGGGCGTCATGCTTGAAATATGCACTGGTTCTGAAACTGCAGCATTCCTTTGTCATGACAAACGATTCTTCTCAGGAGAGTCCGGGGTGGAGAGCCACAGAAATCACAAATACGTCAAAAGACGGCCCAGAATCAGTCAAACATGGAGTAAAAAAAAAAAAACAACCTTTAAACCCACTGCCTCAAACATGCACAGTTACCAGAGTAAACTATTTATAGCCCCTTTAGGGAGGAATTAAACGTGATATTGCTATACTGATAAGACAACAAACACGTTTTAGATTTAAGAGGGCTATTTCCACAAAAAAGACAGCATAATTCACCTATAAACAGATTTTTTGAAGGAAACTGTAGTGCATTTTTCATTGGCTTAAAGCTTACTAAATTTAAAAAAACCCACACAAGTTTAAAAAAAGATAAATATGGTAGCGTTTCGTTGCAAAAATTCATTTTATCCTATGTTCTAAATTACGCAGTATTGACGTGTTTTGGATACGATCAATATCTATTGGTATTTGGGGTGTTTCCGGGTTGCTGTATCGTAGGCAACAGAGATACAGCACTTTCTCCACAGACACGCTATAAATGGGTTAAAGAGACAACTGTCGCCACGTGACCATCCAATTATATAATATATAGGTCAACACGTTTCTCGCTGGCACGTGCTGGATTCTGTCTTACGTAAAGTCTCGTGCAAAGGTCTCGAATTACACTATGTAGGTGAGCGCCAAAGATCGTCGATGTTTAACATAATGCATCACGTTGATTTGGTTTCCTCCGAAGATATCAAGATCAACTAAAAAATATTGCACTTTGCTTCGTCTTTTTTTTTATTAAACATGAATCCATATTAGCCCGGAGAGGTTAATAAATAGGTTAAGATCTTTAAGAGATTCATTAATCTGTTTTAGCCATTATTAAATAAAATTGTGTTTTTGAAGTAGAACTGTCCAAAGTTAATAAACTTCAAAAGTATGTTTTACGTGAAAACTAACAATTTAATTAAAGAAACTAACATTTGAAGGGATATCTTGCTAAAATGCAAAAATAGCTTCACAACGGAACATTTAAAGCTATTGTTAGCAGATGGTTACTGAAAGTAATGCTAATACTCGTTTGTGTTGCATTTGTCAGCTTAAAAAGGCGATAATTATTGAGTTCTTGTCATGAACCAGTTTCACTCAGCCCCTTTGTGCATTTTAATCAGTCCTTACACACCACACAAAAGGAGAAAGGATCTCGAAATATACAGAGTGAGACATCATTCCTGTCACCCCGCTAGTTTGAAGACAGGAGAATGCTTGCGGCAGTCATATCAGTGACGCGCCCGGGGCTCTTATTCAGGTCATCAAAACGAGTCCGAAACCGGGACAACAATCTTTCCAGGGCCCAGTCAAGGCTGGCCCGCTTTGCTGGCATGAATTGAAATGTTTATGGCATGAACTCGCTGCAGGTTCTCTGTCAGACCGTCCACTTCTGCACTGAGACAGTTAACATCTGTCTGTGATGGGAAATTTAAATCACTGCAGCATTTTGTTCAGTTTAGCCAAAACAACTCATTTAAAGTGGCCAACACACACACACACACACACACACACACACACACACACACACACACACACACACACACACACACACAAAACAAGAAAAAAACAGCCAATATTTCAAATTAAGTGGAATCAATCACCCTCATATATTAGACGATTTGTCTATTAATTCAGGTCTTCTATCACTGAAGCTGCATGTTTCGTGACTGACACTATAAGGACAGTTGTTGACGTAAAGGCTTTTTTCAAGTGAACGCGTGCAAGAATGAACCAAAAAGGCGATGGAGGAGGAGACATAAGGTTGAATCCTTCCCTCATTTCCTTCTTTCCTAAAGGACGGGTGTTCTGCGCTCACTCGTCTCTCACGTTTCTGCCGCCACCTCCCACCCCGCACACACCACCCCCCTCCGCCTCCCTCTGTAAAAAAGCAAAGAAAGAAAAAACATAGCTACTAGGAGGAGGGTGAGAGGGAAAAAAATGAAGTCAATTATACAACACCTCCCTCCTTTCCTCCACTCCTATGCATTACTCCTACGGCTGGTGGCTGCGCTGCGGCGCTCCGTTTCATCCACCGGGCACGCCGGCTCCAGTCAGTAGGCATGTCAGCTGGAGGCTCTGAAGGGACCGGGGACAAACTGGCAGGTAGGCACGCAAATCTGTGGGGAAGCTAGTAGCCTAACTGTATAACTGTGTGCAATTCCGCTACTTTTAAAATCATTTTCTGCTTGAAAAATATTTTGTGGGCGAGCTACTTTTTGTCACTATGTAAAGGATTGGCCTGTCCATTTATTTTAGATGCTTTTAGTTTTATGCAAGTGCTATTCATGTTTGAGTTTCTACAAGGAATTTTTAAATTAAGTTGACAGTCGACCATTTAGCTACTCATGCTAGTAGCCTACTGTCTCCCTTTAATCACTTTCTGAGTGAGTTAATGCCTCACTTGGCTATTTAATTTAAAAAAGAAAAGCTGGTTGCCGGTGAATAGCTACTGTCGCAAGCCCGGCCAACGACGTCCGTTTGCCCATTCATCACTCCGTACTAAGTGCTCGTCTCCGGCGGGACGCGCAGGAAGGACGCTAGGTTGCTGGGCGAAGGGAGGGGGGATGCTCCCAAAAACTTCATGGAAGTACGTCACTCTAACTATGACGACGTATTTCTACTAAGCTTATTATAATACTACTATAGTTTTCGCCAACATTGGTTAAGAAATTCATTCGCTACAGCCGCCATTTCTTACAAATTGTCCCAAGCATTTTAATGTTTTTTAAACCAACCGTCCACAACCGCCCCGGACGGAGGAGCTTAGTGCGTCACGTGGCTGCGCGAGTTTCCTTCAGCGGATCCTTCCTAAACTGGGTCAGTGGATCAGTAGGCTAGAGCGGTGCTGCCTTCGCTGTGCAGCAGAGGGAGGTAGTTGCTCCATGTCGCTTCTGAACTACTGGATCAAAACCAAGAAGCGTTTAAAGGACATCAACTGTGAAAGCCTCTCACTCTCTATTAATATGCTTTTACTTGTTAATTTTTATCCACAGCCAAAGATTAAAGCCCCTTCTTTATCATACCATAATTCATGAAGAGCATAAAATTCAGGATGCAACCACTACATTTTTTAAAGACTGGTCTGTAATTATTATTTCCAAGACTGCAGGTCATTATGATGGTAGAAGTGTATGGAAACACCAATAAATAACAGTTTCAAATGCCTTAGATAAGCTTAATATGTATTTTTTTTTATTTAATTCATTCATTTATCTTCCCCCTTAAGAGTGCATGTAATTTAATTTGAATTAAGTTAAAATAATTAATCCCAGGAGGAAATTTATAATGGAAAAATGTTACTTTTTAATTATCAGTATGCCATTTTAGTCTTTCAGAAATTCTGTTGAATAATTGAAGCTTTCTTTCCAGCCAGCTGCATTAGGAGTCTCAATAATTTGAAGAAATAAAACTGATTTGTTTTGTCGACACAGATATAGAGTCAAACATATTTGACCTTTTGTGCATTTGAAGTAATGAAGCACGTTAATAGTAGACTGTATGCTCATCTGAAATATGATGTTGTATATTTACAGAGAATAGTGTAAATCTTGTCATTTTTTATTTAAAAAGAAATAGGTCTATAAACTAAAAGCCCTGTCATTGATGCAGTATTTTTCATGGACAGTGTTTTAATGTTTTTTTTTTAAAATGACAGAATGTGCATTAACTTTATCCAGGATAGCTGGATATTCCAAAGCATATTGTGACTTTCGCTCATTAACGTGAGGAATTTTGGTACTTATATTGTGGATTAGTCAGCTGGAAATAACCTGGAGCACACTGTACCCCAACTGTAAGATTTCATGCTTGACTTCTCCACATCCATTTGAAACTCCAACACTTGTGGTTAGATTTCTTGGAGTGAGCAGTGAGCTATGGAATGGTGTGACTGTGTCATGAACTGCTTCAGAGTATAAAAAATCCAGAGCTTTAAAAGGTGACAAATTAAAAAGACAATACATGAAATTAAATATTTATCTATAATTTACAGAAGCCACCCCCAAAAGAATCTCATATGCAATAGTCACAAGTGGCTGTTTTAACTGCATGCAAAAACAAAGCTTAAAAATGTTATATTAGTGTTTTTAGCTGGCAAAACACAAGATACTGGAAATGAGTTTAGATCAGTTCTGTTATATTTGAAATAAATGAGGGTGCAGTGACCCAAAAACAAGCAAGTCTCATAGTGGTGGTATAAACTATATAAACAAAAGAGCAGCTCTGTTTAAAGGTTTTGCTGAAGTGCTTTGTCAGTACTTCCTGCAGGCATTGATATACAAAGTGAGCAGACTTGCCACAATGGCCAAAGAGGATGCTAAATGTTGAATGTCTAAACTTGAAAGGATGTTGTGGTAAAGATGATCTTAAGAACTGAAAATATCATAGTACATAATGATGTATATTTGCCTTTTTACAAGATTTGGGTCATGTGCCAGAATTATGAAAATTAGCCTTTTGGCTGTTTCAGATGAATTCAGATTTAACTTATTTGTTCAATCCCTTTTTAATACATGTAATAGAAACATGTTATATTCTTCAGTCATTGATTAAATAAAATCTTGTAAAAAGTCGTTGATGTTAAAAAATAAAACGGACTTTGATAGTTTCTTTTATTTCAGAATGCTACACACATTTAATCTCGAATAACTGAATATAAAAACTGTCAGCATATATGCAAGCTAACCACAATTCCCAGTTTTTTCTTACAGTGCAAAGGAATTCAGACTAAATTGTAGGAAATGCATAAAGAATTTAACTTATCAAAACTTTTAGTAGTTTACAATCCATCATTTGTATATACAGTAATGGCAATTTCTATTTCAAACTTATTTAAATCTTCAATAAGATTTACTTTACATTATCAGATGATGACAGCAGGTAACTAGTAGGGAAAAATGTATCTCCAGCCTTTTCTTTTCCTATATGCTCAATTAAAATATTGAAAACAAAAGAATTTCAATACTAATATTTGGCTCTTTAGCTTGATAGCGTTTTAAATAGATTGTTCATATAGAAAATAAATGTGAAATGATTGCATATGTTTTTAGCTGGTAAAAATGCAAAATGGAGGAAAACATATGAACAAATGTTGAAGAAATGACCTGTACTACATCAGAACTGAAGAAGCCTCTGACTGATGACACACATCTTTATATTGTTTCATTGTGCAGAACATTGCTTCACAACATGGGGGTTTGCAAGATAATTGCTTACATTTTAAGTAAAGATGTTATCTTGGGGATCGTTGCTCAAAAAGTTAGAAAATCACTGGTTTGGGGTGTATAACTGTACACTGACTGCATATCAAACTGTTCTGTTTATAATGTCACATACATTTTGAAAAGTAAGAAAGCATTAAATATATAATGCAAATATACGGTCATATTCTAAAAAAGTATTTATGGATCTAACTAGTGAATGCCTATGTTTCTTAACTTTGTAAACTTGCTAATGTGAATTTGTGTGTGTGTAACTTGGCTCTGGGGACAGTAATGCTTAAACTTGAATGTAGGTTGATTGCAGTTTGTTTTTACTGCATAGTTTTGTTTGATAGTGGTAACGTAGAGATGGCCACAAGTATTTATAACCATAGTATGCTCTCAGGGAACTGTTTGGTTTCTCTTTATTTTAAGTGCCCTGAGTTGACTTTGTGTTCCGATTTGTGTTAACATAGCCCAAACAAAAGTGGAAAAAAAGATTTTTCAATTTGGTATGAATTTCTAGTTTATATGAATTTAACTTTATTTCTTTATTTTATATAGGTTTGGCTCTACTTGATTAGTTCAGAGGGATTTTGTTTTGGGACCTGAAGCAGATAACACTGTGATTACAAGTGTAATTTTCGTTTCTTCCTGGCTGTGTGGACTCTTAATCCAAATTTCTTGAATACCTTGAAGCCCATCAAGTGGCATTAAATGAACATAAAGTGCTTTTAGGTCACATTCTTGTGTGTTGCTACTATCAGTGATGGTCTGAGCTCCTGCTTTTCAGTAATGTGCTGTGTCACATGCTGCCCTACAGGCTTGGCCTCTTCTGTGCTCTCGTCACTGCCAGAGCTTTTTTGGCTCAGGTGTGACTCACAATGCTGTTCAGCTGAAGTGTGATCAGCATCGCTCCAAGCAAAACACTTTGATGTCATGCTAGTGAACTGGCAGGGGCCACACAGGGAAATTCTTCCTGAATAACAAACAGGAAAACGTGGGAGACAGTGTTGTGCCGTGTCAGAGATGGAGAGTTGTGGTGGGTGGAAAGGAGAGCCGACAAACTCACTCCAACGCTCCGGTTCTGCGCCACTGATGACCCATTAAAATCAACTGGAGCAATTAGAGGAAATATTTGAAAAAAAAAAAAATCATTAAAATGCACCTCTCTAGTATAGAATAAACATTGCACATAATTATAAAGTTCAAAATATACTGCTTGTTTTTTAGACCCCAGATAATATTATGCCTTATTATCAAATGAAGGTATGAAGTTCTTTACTAGGTTTTCTTCCCTTGGAGAGACAAGAAGGAGAGTGTGGGTTATTTCTGGCCTAGTCACATTGAAAAGCTTTCTCCACTTTTTTCTGTGCAGGTTTTTTTCCCCCCAAATGGTTGATACAATTTGAAGTATGCAGTTCTACGAAGGAAGTAGGTCAGTGTTGCTGCATTATATAAGCATTAGGTAAGATGACAGCACAAACCCCATTTACTCTCACGTGCCTTTTAAACTCCCAAACTGCCGGCACACTTGGAGATTTGGCGCCGTTTAATGGCAGCTTTCTGACGGTGCATGGAGAGTTTGCCCAGAAACAGATGACCACAGAACAAGACTGAGCCGAGGCATTTCCAGTTTTAGTCTGTGTATATGTGTAGAACATGTGTATGCGGCAGAAATACATGCTTAGAAGTCAGAAGATGATGAAAAGAGGATAAAAGGGAGTTCTTCTTTTTCTCCAAATCTAAAGTAATGAGTATTTTATGATTATTTCTGCTCATTACTGCCCAAAAGGACAGCTTTCAGCAACACAGAAATGTCCCAAACTTGTATTTAAAAAAGATTGTCTTTCAAAGGAGATATCTTTATGGTCTTTGTTAGTTGAATCATTTTCTTAATGAATATATATGACATACTTGGTTAAAACACCTCAAAAGTCTCTCCTTTTTCCATTATTAATGTATTTTTTCAGAGCAGCTAGTTTTAGGTCATAGATTGACCCACTTGTAAAATTCTGCCCCTCTCTGCAAAGCCTGACTCTTTTTTAGGGTGGTAACCCTTAGAGCATTCAGTAAACCAGTTATAGGGGCTCACCTACCACACCAAACTCAGGCTTTCACCAGCTTAAACTGGTAGAAAAATACTTGATGGGTAGTTTTTATTTTCTTATAGTTACATTTTCTTTGTCTAAATCATTTTTTAAGTAGTTTCATTGTGAGTTTTGAGTGGATGTAACTGTTCAGGGTTGGTGAAACATTGCACTTCAGAAAGTGTTGGCTGGTTAATACTGTACATCAGGGAAACATCCCTTTTTTAAAATCATCACATTTCAGCTTTGTAAACTGCAGGCTTCACTGCTCAGACTATTCCTCTGTGTCCTGCTTACATCAGTGTTTTTACTCTGAGTTGTTGGGGCTGTGATGCTGAAATCCACTGCAAATCCGTTGTGCCTACTACATATGATATTCAAAGGTGTTGCCTCTAGATGTGAATCAAAGCCGTCCGTTCAGGCTCGTTTCCCCAACTTGTTGCACCCGCTCAGTTTAATTAGTAAATACTTTGAACTCTTTATGATGCTGTACAAACATCCCTGAAGGGTTTTATAGAGTCGCAGGGAGAATTTTTCTGCCTTAAAAGCCTGTCAATATGTAGTTTGGTGGGACAATAAAAAGGATGTCCAAATGGATAACAAGACATTTTCCAGTTGATCATTAGCAGAGCACTTCGCTGCCTTCAACAATGCACCTCTGTGTCCTGTTGCGATTTCTCCCCGACCATTGATGCACATGCACTTGAGCACCCAGATACCTTATTCAGTAGCAAATATTTTCTTGCACAGCTCTATGGAAAATGTCTCTGACCCTTTGACCTCGTTTTCCAGCCATAACAATGTGGCCCTTGTCAAAGATGTTCTGATCCTTACTCTTGACCATTTTTCAAATTTGCAGAACATTAGTAGCAGCCAGTTTGCTGCTTTGAATATCCCACCCCTTGACAAGTGCTACTATTTCAAGATAACCTTTCAGGGATGTCAGTTTAGCAGATAATTAGTGTTGATTTTAACAAATAACAACAACAACCCAGTATAAAAAACAGTTATCCAAAAGTAAAAAAGAACAAACTACTGACTTGTTGTAAAATATGGTCTGTGGTCATTTAATGCAAATAAGAGTTGAATTGCAAATTAAACTAACTAAACTGACCCCTATCGTTTGTTAATAATAATAATGCTTTTGAATTTATGTGAGAGCAGGGTCCATCCCAGTTTCTCCTCGTAGCTCCTTGTTTCATACGGATCAATGGTTGTTTTAGTTCTCTCTGGGGCATAGAGAGCTTTTTAAATGGTATTACTGTATGATGACTAAGCTTTGGTCTGAAACTGTAAAAGCTGTTAAAAACTTTAACAGTGGTATCTGTTTTTGTCACTTTCAGGCCTTGTGGTCAATTTTTTAGACAAAAGAGTGTCAGGACAAATAACACAGAAGCACAAGTGAAAATCACAAACCACTTCATGATTTAACACTTAGGTCTTTCTTTACTCTGACTTCTTTTTTTCTCCACATGAGCAAAGTTAAAAGAACCAAGGACGGATCAGATATTTCTGAGATTGCCCCCAAGTGGCAGAGAGAGGCTACAACACAATGACATGTATTTTGTAAAACCCCCGGCAAAGAGAACATATTAAACTATCTCCAAACAACAAAGGGGAACCTTATCCTTGCAAAACACAGGGCCTGGGCAAATGGAAGGAATTCATATCAACTCTTAAACCGAGTTCCAGTTCCCTTTTTGACATAACACGTACCTACAGCGTCCAAATAAACGAGACCCAAGCTGAAGGGCTACATGGCCACTCTTCTCTAATCCCCTCAAAGAAAGATATTAATTTTGCATAGCAAAGGGGCAGGACTGTACTTGTAGAGCGCTTTTCTAGTCTAGGCGACCACTCAAAGCACTTTTACGTGACATATCTCATTCACCCATTCAAAACCATTCATACAGCACCTATATTGGAACAAACTTGGTGCAAGGGATCGGGAGGCAAGGGTTCCATGAAGGGAGATGGGATTGCTTCTTATTTATTCCTTTATCGACTGACTCATTAATTTGTTCATTCTGTTTTAAACGTATTGGCAACCCACTATAGGATGCTCTAGTTTGAGTTCTGTTGTAGTCTTTCTTATCTCTGGTGGTTGTTTTCCTGTATCAGATAATGCTGCAGCAGAGGAGGGGCCAAACCAAGCAGGATGCTCAACACCAGCTGCCGAGCTTCCAAGGAAACGAAAAGGAGATTTAGAAGACAGGTCAGACCTGTGTACAGTAAGAGAAGAGTGTTGTGTTGTTCGGATGGTAAACGTACTTGCACGTTTTCAGAAATTGTGACAGTACAGTATACATGTGGTCTTTCCCTTGAATGAAGTGACACATTTCATTTTATCTAACAGCCAAAGCCTCGACCTGCGAATGGACGATGACTTCAGCAGGTAAGCTGACCTTTTGGCTTCATACTTCCATCTATGGTCACTCAGGCAGCAAATTTATATATATTTTTTATCTTTTTATTTGCAGATCTGAAGGGGAAGATCAGCAAGTCAAGATGAAATGCTTCAGGTGACTCAAACTGTAATATTCATTAATATTGTTTAAAAAAACCTTTGCAGTTTGAGTGGTCTGATATAGTTTTCGTCTTAAACGGCAAAAATCAAGGCTAGCTGTGTTTGGAACTTCAGAAAACTATTGATTTGATCTTATTTTGGATGACCTTTCCCATAAATACATACTAGAAATTTGAATACAGAGTCATACAGTCTACCTAACAGCTGAATATGCCAATAGAGAGCCTCATCGACAGATTGAGAAGCGGCGGAGGGACAAAATGAACACACTCATTGACGAGCTGGCTGCCATGATCCCTTCCTGCCGGCTCATGGCTCGGAAACTTGATAAACTAACTGTGCTACGGAAAGCTGTACAACACTTGAAAGCACTCAAAGGTAACTTATTGCCTGCCTGGAAATTTCGATCATCAGTAATGTGGTTAGACTAAAACCTCATCCTGTGTTTTCAGCTGGTACAAGCAGCGCCTTTACAGATGCCACCTCCAAGCCTCCTTTCTTGCCTCATGATGACCTTCGTCATCTCCTGCTTAGGGTAATTGGAAAACCTTTAATCTTCAATATGATCATCTACATGGATAAATGTCATTGTATGTTGGCCTGTTTGTGTTTATCTCCCAGGCTGTAGACGGTTTCCTGTTAGTTGTAAGTTGTGAGCGGGCGAAAATTCTGTTCATCTCAGAGTCTGTCTCCAAGATCCTCAACTTCAGTCCGGTGTGTTGATGTTCCATCACTATTCATATAGCGAAAGCTAATTTACAGTACATTATGCAGATTTAATCTGACCAAGCTTTATGAGACTTAAGATAAATGTAACTACAGTTTCCCCTTTTTTGCAAGCACTTTTCCATGAAGGTATTCTTTAAAATCTAAACCAAATTTACTATTTGCTAGTACTAGTTACCATTAACGTTTTTCATACCCACTTTTACTTGTTGAGCCCCTTTTTAAAATATATATATATATATATCTTGTGAATAACGTGTGCTCTGCTGCTTTCAAAAATCTAAACATTTACAGTGATAAATTATATTTTTTCTAAAAAATGTTAGCTGCAGTTAGAAAGCAAGCAAACTGGCTTTTCTTTGTAGTTTCTGTTAAGTAGTACTCCTGCCCAGCATCAAATGATGCATCAGTGTATAATGAAAAGGGGAAATTTGGCAGCTGAAGAGGCAGTTGTGTCCAAAAAGCACTGGAAGACTTTGACTTTTAACACTATTCCTTAACTAACAATTTATTCATTTTTTCTTCATTTTGTATGTTTATGCATTACAAAACGTCTCCCCTCTCTACTCTCTCTGGTAATCAGGATGAGGAGCGATGGATGAAATAAAACAATAAAAAAAATTTTTAAAAAGGAGCATATAGACAAAATTCAGAGAACATAAAATAGTAAGACAATGATATCAAGTAAAAACAAAGATGGCAATAAAAACAAAGCATATTTTACAGTATTTCTTGAAAAACAACTTAATCAGAAATGCATCAGATTCTTTTTTTTCATCTGCAGTCTCTAAGCAGTGGCAATCTCTAAGGTTTTATCATACTAAAGTTATAGTATTGTTAATCAATATTAACCACATTTTCCATCTAACAACTTTTAGGAGTGACTGTGTAAGCCATAATGAACAGGGCATGCAAGAGAAAAAAAGATACCAAGCACCTCTACACAACAGTGTGTCATATTTACTGTATATGCCCGCCACGACTGGTTTCATCAACGGGTTATATTCAATGTCCTCAGTTATATCCACAAACTTTTTTTGAATATGTTCAGGAAAGATTTATCTTTGAAATGTAGAATCCTCTTTATCATTAGTTAAAATGTATGCAGCCAAAATAATTTACTATAAATAAAATATAGTTTTTATTAGGCAAGCTTTGCTGTATTTAACTGAATATTTACATCTTTGTACACTTCAGAGTTTATCAGTTTGTCATTATTAATTGCTTGTCATTGAAATGATCCAGTCTAATTTTTTATATCAGAAAGAGGTTCCAACATTAAAGAGTGATAAATCATAAATCATTCCCCACATTGAAGCAGGAAGCTTTTATTTTATTTTATTTATTTTTTGCCAGGAATCATTTAACGGGAATTAGTGGTAGTTTAATTAGCAGTGAACAAATGTGTCACAGTCTGTCTGACTTTACAGCTGGAGCTGACTGGGCAGAGCTTGTTCGATTTCATCCACCACAAAGACATCAACAAGGTGAAGGAACAGCTGTCGCATTCAGAGACGCTCCCTTGCCAACGCCTCATCGATGCATCAAGTAAGACGAGACAATGAGCCCCTTTTGGGATATAATTGATTCCTGTGATAAACAAGCTGAATTAGATTTGAATAAATAGGAAATAAGTCACGTGAGTCTGAGTCACAAACATTAACTTTTTGTGAACAGCTGGGGTTCAGGTCCAGGTGGAGCCCCTCATAAGGACGTCCCACTTAACCACTGGAACTCGTCGTTCCTTTTTCTGTCGTATGAAGCACAGTCGGGTTGCAGGGGAGCATAAAGACAAGCACTCATTGCCTGGTACTTCTAAAAAGAAAGGTAAGTGCACAGTAAATGGATGAAATACAGTAACAGTGCTGTCCACCTGGGAGCAAGAGTGATTGTAAAAAAAAAAAGACTAAAACAGCTGATGCTCATCAGATAATGCAAGTGTTGTGTCCATATGACTACCGTCAGACTGCTGCTCCATGCTGTGATCTCTGCTGTGTAAAACTGAGTAAATTCAGTCTAACATTAATTTAAAGAATGTTGAGAACGTGACTGCTGGGGTACAGCAATGTAAATAAAACAAACAAACAAAAAAGTAAGAATTGAGGTTTCACATTTGAGGACATGATTAGAAAACGTCATTCTCTTCATATTTTAGAATGAAATATACTCAACCTCTGATCAGCAGCAACACATGAATAATTATATCTTGCAGTTAACTGATTAAAATGAAGCCAAAATATTACAAAAAAGAAATTTAAAGAAGGGAATTACATCTTTATTTGGTCTGGAGCATTCAGCTTTATTTTCACAATGGCAGTGAGGAATGAGATCAGCAATGGTTTGATAGAATAGATTTTTGCTGTCTCAGTTAAGAGTAATATGACAATTTACAACAAGCAATTTAAGGTCATGAATATACAGTTAGGAAAATGATTCAGAAGTAGAAAATAGGGTAATTTTCAGTTTTTCAGCACATTCACCTTGGAAGTTTGAAAACCGGTACCTTGAGCTGAGCATTTAATCCTCTGAATCAAATGAAAGGCCATGTGTCTGACAGCTAAAGTTGGATAGAACAAGGTCATACACATCAAGAACGCCCTCAAATCTACAACTGTGACTCACATAGGAAATAATCAAGGTAGTGCAATGGTCCAAAGTCCAGACCTCAGTTTGACTGAGATGCCATCATAAGACCTTGAGATAGCTTTGGATAAATACCAGTAAATAACACTAAAGTAAAACCACATTGCTAAAGAAGAGCGTGCCATAATTCTTTCCTAGTATCACAAAAGGCTGGTGTCATCGTTACATGGAAGAACTCTATTCCTGGATGTTTCCCTGCCTGACTCCAATGAAGTGAATCTCCAACAGCTTGTTGGCACGTCTCCTCAAGCTTCTTAAAGATTCATTCATGAATCAGGTGTGTGGCTGGAGGCACACATGCAATACCTGCAGGACACCTGCTCACAGGTGGCTGATCCCTGAAACGGTTACTTCAGGTCATTCATGCTTACGGAGGCTCTAAAATGTGTTATCATGTGTTTTATTTACTTAGTTTTTATTAAAAAATAATGATGACATCGTGTATTAAGTCAAGTATTGCAGTTTATCTAAAATTGTAATTCTCTAATTCAAAGCTCAAATAAGAACTAGATGATTTTTTTTTTATTATGTCAAGATTAATAAAAAACTGCTTTCTCTTTTACACAACTTTAAGCAGGCTGTGATGCTTTGTGTTGGCAGATAACTGTTTATCTGTATGCCAAATTAAAACAATTAACTACGCTAATTTTAGTCTGTCAGTGTACAATTTAAAGCAAACTTTAGTGAGAGCAAATAGAGCTGCGACAGTCAGGATAAACATAGCTCTCATTGAGAAGGATGCAAAGAAACACAGTGACCTTAAAAAGTCGACAGTTCCCTGCTTCATTCAGGTTTCCTCAGTCTGTCAAAAGTACTTGCTGTGATTTAGTTTGAAAGAGTCTTGAAAAGATTGGATGTTTTGAGTCAACAGCTGTGATCAGCGCTCACTTTGGTCCAAACAGATAAAGATGGTTACCAAAAGAGTAATACAATATCAAAAGCAATTAGGTCATTATCTAGGAGATTTAGGATTTTATACACTACTTTTTCCCCATTGTTGTTAAAGTCCTGATCTGCTTACCATTTGGTTGTGAGGATAAAAGCTGTAATATTTCCAAGAACTTGATTTGTTTGTTGATTTGAAAACTCCATTTAACAACTTTTGTTTTAATGCAGTTCAACTCTGATGACTTCTTGGAAAGAACTGGATATTTTACTTTATTTGTCCAAATGGTGCACCATTTTAAAACATATTGTCCTGCAGAGGAAGTACGTCAGTGTTTTCACATTGTATAACCACAAAATATGAAGACGTCCAAAATCCACAGTATAAAGCTGATTATGGGAGCAGAAACACGAGGTTCGCGCCCCTTGGTGGCCTAATATGGGAACTGCTCGGGACTAGTAACGATCCATCAGGCCAATCATTTCACTCAATCAATTCAGAAATTTTACTGATTTGTGAATTAGAAAAAAATATCTTATTGAAAGTGTTTTATTTAATAAAAATATTTAATAATTCTGCTGCATCAAACATTAAGAAACCAGGTTCATATATGTGCACAACTTTTTTGGCCATCTGTAAAAGATTCATTTTTATTTCAGTGCATCTAGATACTTTGCATCCTTGTCATCTTTGGAACGGAAATTAAATTAAATAAAAAATACTTTATTAATCCTGGAGGGCAATTATAATGTTTTTATGGTAAAAAAAAAAAAGAACAAAACTATTCCCCTGATTAATAATCAGGGGAATATATTGTGTTGTTCCAAAGAGTGATTGCTTCTGGAAGGGTTTCCAGTTCCTTTCTGTCTCGGATCTGACTTGACAAATCCTCACACTGAACACCTGAACACACTCTGTTTCATCACTGTGTTGTGGAGGATGTGAAGAATCATATTCGTGTTTTCAGCAGCTTTTTTTTCTGGTCAGTCTGCTCCAGAGTTGTCCCCAGCAGAGAACCAGCTTTCTTTATCAGGTTGTTTAGTCTCTTAAAGTCTCTGGCTCTCATGCTGCTGCAACAGATGGCTGCAAAGCTGATTGCACTTTCCACGACAGACTGATAGAAGATATGCAACATCGTGGTGCAGACATTGAATGATCTTAGCTTCCTTAAGAAGAAAAATCTGCTTTTGTGGCCTCACAAACTTTGATCTTTTTGTGAGGTATTCATAAATCCAGTTGGTTGTGGAGGCATCCACCTTGAATTTATGAAGCAGCTCGCATAACAGAGCATTTTTAACATTCACATCAAATAAGTCCAATATCTCATTTTCTCTGAAGCAGCTGACAAATTGTATTGTTTGTTGTAGAGAAGGAAATGATGTCCAAGTCCACAGTAGATATCACAATGACCTTGTCATGATACTGTGTAGCCTAGCAACAACAGAGCTGATGAGGTCTGAAACGATACCTGGTATGATATAGATCACTGGTGGAGGTAAACACTCCAGGTAAATAATATGGATGTGAAGGGTTTAAAGGCTACAAACCTGACATAAAAACTGAATAAAGGCCTGAAATATTCAACAAAGCTGGGAATTTTAATGCCTACATTACAAAACGATGCACATTTCATGTAATCTCTGGCATTTCTGTTAGTTTTCATAAATTAAATTATTACTTAGTATGATATTATTGTTACCAAAATGTAGCATACAATGGAGAAAAGAGGGGGGGGCCAGAACTGAACCCTGTTTCGTCACAAGTCAGCTGATACACTAAAGAGAAATATTCAGAAAAGGTTCAGTTGCAAAGATATGAATATAATGAAATTGGAGCCAAGTCCTTTATTTTAACATATAAACTCTGTATTCTTGCAGGTAATGATGATTCCTGAATCTTTGTTCTCTGCCCACAGATTCTTACAGATACTGTACCCTCCATTGCACTGGTTATATGCGGAGCTGGCCGAGCAGCCAGCTAGAAGCAGAGGGTGACGCCACCGACAATGAATCCTTAAGCCTAAACTGCCTGGTGATGGTGTGCCGCCTCCTCTCCCATGTTTCCCACCAGTCCTCCAAAGACTACAACATCAAAGCCACTGAGTTTGTTACTCGCTGTGCAATCGACGGCAAGTTCACTTTTGTAGATCAACAGTGAGTTCCCTGTTTCTACTTATTGTTGCCTGCACTTCCTTTTTTATCCCTCCTTTGCTGGTCGGAGATTTGTTCTTTTATACACGTTTCGACTGAGAAAGAATTGGCAGAGGCGTGCTGCGGTGAAGAGGCCTCTCAGAGTAACAAGAGTTTTGCCTTCTCCACTTTCAGTCAAGATAATTCTTTGTGTCTTTGCCGTTATTTCTCAGAAGAAGCTGTGCATCTTGACGGCATCACATGAAAATCCCGAAGTAATTACACACCACATGTAATATGTTTTAACTCAATCTAAAAAAAATGTAACTCGTGCGGCTGATGGATGCTACACAAGAGGCTCTTTGATGCTGTTTTTATTGGGGACAATTCTCAGAGGCGGTGAGAGACAAGCAAAGGGGACAATAGCTAAACTTTGTGCTCTTTTCCCAGAGCCACAACAGTCATTGGTTATTTGCCACAGGAAGTTCTGGGCACGTCCTGCTATGAATACTTCCACCAGGACGACCTGCAACACCTCGCAGGGAAACACAGGCAAGGTGAAGGAGCAAAGCCAAATCTTTTGTTAAAAGGATTAAAGCAGATATAACTGTATCCCATAAATATTAAGTCTTAGAGTGCTTCAAGTTTTAAAATGTAGGCCAAATGTGTGGTAGCAAAATGTTCTCTCTGCTGTGTGTAATGGTCCCTTTGTTTAATTTTTTCCACAGTTCTTCGAAGTAAAGAGAAGATTGAGACGCAGTGCTACAGGTTTAAAACAAAATATGGCTCCTATGTTTCGCTACAAAGTCAGTGGTTTAGTTTCACAAATCCATGGACCAAAGAAGTTGAGTTTATCGTGTCTTTAAACAGGGTCATCTCGTAAGTACGGATTGATTTATGAACATTTATCTTACACCTCGCTTTACAGGAGGAAAGCGATGCAACATAATCATCCCCTCACATTTCACAACTGTAGAAGTCCTTCTGATTATTACAATCTTCCTTAAGAATCCAACACCCCTCATTTCTGTTTGATTACTACCCAGTTTTGCATTAAAGCAGCTTTTTATTCATTGAATATGGTGAGCTGGATTAGAAAGCACAAATACTCCTTTTTTACTAACAGGGGGCCTGGTAACACAAAAGGTGATGTGGAAGCTCGTAATTCAAAAGCACTTCAGGGTAAGACACCTCAGAGTACGACTGTAAAGTCATGATGGCACTTGTGTCCTTGTGTGATCCTTGTTTTCTTTCTGCTTCAGCAGATGACGCTAAACAGATACCAGAAATTCCCGGCCTCTCGTGTGGTACGGGCACAATGATCTACGCAGGCAGCATAGGGACCCAAATTGCAAATGAGCTCTTCGACTCATACAGGTAAATCTCATGGGATCATGTAGAACTATTTTTTAATTCATTCATTCTTAAGGGGTTAGATGAAAAGAAATGAAGCATAGCTGCAGAAAATGCACTTCATTTGTCTCCCATTTTTAAAAAAGAGCCAACTCGTCCCCGTCAAGTGGAGCTTCAAGTCCGTTTGACCCTGTCCAGGAGAAATTTCCACAGACCAGCAGGAGTGTGACTGATGTACTCAGGGTAATAACTTAGCAAGATAGTCTGTGTAAAGATGAGATGTGCAAATGTGCGACCATTTCTGGTGTTTTAATATATCTTGGCTCACTGCAGAAATCCAGCAGAGAGGAGGCAGCAGGCAGCTCTTCACAGTCCCAGTCTGAATCAGGCACATCGGCAGGTGCCAGTGGTTCAACACCTGAGAGCACAGGTAGCGTCGGCTACACTTGCTGCTACATCTCTGGGAGGAATACTTGGGTGGCAATTGCAAAGTTTAAAAAAGAGGTTTTTATTGTTTGTAAAGATTATAAAAAGTTTTTCAGATTACAGCTGCAGAACTTTGTGTTTCCTTATGTAATGCTGCCTCAGAGCAGAGGACTGAAGTTCCATTATGTAATATTTTAGTGTGCTTCATTAATAGAATGGTGATATAATATTCATGATTATGTCTTGTAAGTGTCAAATTGGATGAAAAAAGGATTCATTTTCATCACTGCCGAACGCGATCTCCAAATCAGGACCTCTTGTGCCAGTGACATGTTGGTTTTATAGTGTCCCTGCTGTAATACACCTAACTAACATGAAGGGGTCACTAACAGGCAGAACTTGGTAATAAACTGGTGTTTTGCAGCAGAAAAATGTCCCAAACCTGCAGGAAAGTGGCTCAAGAAGTCCTGAGTTGGCGAGCTCTGCTTTACAATGAACAATTTCTTCTGTATTTTGCATTATTATGATTTTACAGATGCCTAGAAGGGGCAAACCACAAGGCATACGCTGGTTTCAGAGCGGCTATTCTACATTGTTTTACCACCAGCATAGTTTTCCTACATGTTTGACACTGGAAACATCAGAAATATCTGACTTATCAAAATCAAAGGAAACACCACTAGAATGCAGATGAACATCTCAGTATGATCTCTATGCATTTTACTTTTTCATACATCTAATTGATTTTTCATGTCGAAATGTGCACCTTGTTCATAGAGAATAATAAAAGCCAATTTAAAAACAGCCATATTTTTTCCCCCCAGTTTGTATATGTATTAAAAACTTTTAACATGACTGCCTTTCTATGTAGCAAAAGTAGTTGGTGCATTGTTGTAAATGTAGATGCTATTTGGCTGTTAATTGTTTTATGGACCTATTGATACGATGTTAGCGAGATTGCTTTGAAAGGAGAATCCTGTACTAGTGTGAGGCAATAATTTGTACACTTGCTGCAATTATCTTTAATACACTTGTAATTTTACAAGATGATTAACACATTCCATTAGAAAATGTCATAATGATGTTGGTAATTACATAATGACTTTACACCACAAGCTTACATTAGCTGGTTTCTGTTCAGACATGTGACAGTTAGAATAAAGTCTAACTTCTTTTCCCTTTTTATTATGGAGAAAAATAAATGATGATCATAGTCAGGTGTTCGACTGTCTCCAAGATGACTTTTACTGTTTTCACTCAGGTGAGCCATCCCAGCTGGACCTGGAGAGCATGGTGGTTCCAGGACTGAGCAGCTTCAGCAGCGACGAGGCAGCCATGGCGGTCATCATGAGCTTGCTGGAGACAGATGTAAACATGGGTCAATCCGGGGATATGGAGGATTTACACTGGCCTTTCTAGAGGAAGCTGAGCTCAGGCTTTCAGCTGCTCTCTGTGCCGTTCCTTGCCATTGGCCCAGAACTTTCCCATCCGACTAGTTCTGAACTGCAGACCTATCTGAACTTGCACAACTGAACCCACTGGACTTGTACCAAAGGGCACAAAGTCTCATACTTGAGGAAATCTGGATAAAGCAATAAGTTTATAAGGAATACTGTGACTCTGATCAATGGCCCCGTACGTCTCTTGGTCCGTGCTTGAAGGAAATTTGAGGTTACAGGGGCCTTGGAGCCTGTGGTGAGTCTTCCTCAGTGACACCTTTTGCATCTTAAGGGGGCCGAGATCAAGACTTTCCACAGCAGGAGACAGATTCAGACTCCGCCCACACGTAGTGCTGCTATGGAAACTCCTCAGAGCTTTGACATTTGCGCATCCTTCGGTACACAGTGATGACTGTCACGTCTCATTTTGAGGACTAATTACTACTTTTTACTCTTTTTTTAAAGTTCCACATAAGAGGAATACTGAGTGATATTTTGTGTCAAGCAAGTGAGGAGAGCTTAAGAGTTTTATCCTCTTAACTGAGAATTACAAATGAATTTGCTCACATGGAGGTGCCTCAGGTCTTGCGCCACCACCACAGGTCCAGTTACATTCCACTTTGATCATTTTAACTACAAACATCACAAGGGGTGGGTAAATACGAATAGAACTAGTTCATTCTTATTTTTTCTTACAAATTTAACGAACAATAGCAAAGAAAAAACTGGATCTCAGCCTGAATGGAATGACACAGCCCTCTCTGTGAAATACTGCACCAAAATACTCAAATTATCTTCGAAAAGGTACATATTTGGGAAAATCTTGGATTTTTAAACATAATACTCAGCTCTTAAAGGCCAAGCTGATGAATATTATGAATTAATTTATGTCTTGTCTCAAATGGACTCCTTTCTTTCCAACCCAGTCCCAGAGTCAAACATCATTTTATGTTTTTGCAAACAATTGATCTAATTAATCATCTTTCTCACATTGCCATGATCCTTTTCTTGAAACTGCTCTGGTGTGTTTTGTCCTCCATGCGTATGAGCCTTACCAGAAGGGTGTTGCATCCCTGGGCTGCCTTTCACTTTGTTTAGATGTTTTACAGTTCTGTTCCAGTCTCGCTTCATTTTAGGTGTAAAATCCAGCCTCATAAAGCATCAGTAGGTAACAAAGGAAAGAAACACCAGTCTCTTCCATCCGACATGCATTTTATGGCTGAGAAATACGGATATGACATGTATCTGTCATTTTATAGAAATGTGAAATGGCAATGATTTCCTAAGGTGATTGAGGTTTTCACTTCAATGTTTTGGGTAACAATGGCCTACTCCAGCGCTAACATTAAAAACCAGCTTTTAATCTAGAATTTATTTCAAATGGTGACATCCATGAATCAAAATGACATGAAATGGAAAAGAACGATGAGTTTACCAAAGAATCCCACCCCTACAAACCATGTGCAATGTTTTGTTTAAGATAAGTCAAACCACTCTGAACATTTATTTTGACACTATTGTGTTGAGGCTTAACTGAGCTGGCCAAGCACTTTTTCTATGCTGTACTATTATTCAAGCGAAGCAAATATCTGGCAACATCATCATCCGTTATTTATAAGTGTTAGCAGTGAGAGCTTATGCTGATCACAAACAACAAAGGAATGTATTTCAAGGCTTTATGTGAGGACTGTTTTTCATAAAAGTAAATACTTGAATATTGATTCTCCTTTACGCTGTTAATCCCTGGATAAACTGTGGGCAGGTTATAAAGAAAACTTAAATCGAAATTCTGATTTCCTATGATGTAGAATAAAACTGAAAACTGACGAGAAGACTTAAAAAAATAATAATGATTTAAAAGGTTCAAAATATTTATTCATTATAAAATAATTCTGTGAGTAGTTTCAAGTTTCCAATTCAAGGCCAGAATTAGAGTTCTGAATTTTACATTACAAAGGGAGAGAAATGGATTCAACCAAGTGAAAGCCTGATATCCAAGTTAATTTTTTTTCACATGGAGGATATAACATGTCTAAAGCCCTAGAATGCCTATACTGTTTCTTAACATATCTGTCTTTGGAGCGCTCCATACAGCTGTAAAGGTGACCCGCTGAACTCCTGGGAAAATATGGGAGACCCAGCACAGATAAAAGAATGTCATGAGTTAAGAGTCAAGTTGACATGTTTTCATGTGTCATGTATCCTTTCTGTTAACCTACAACTGGTATTTCAGCAGTCCATAATTGCACGGAAATTTGGGTAGGATTTTTGTTGCCAGGGCGACAATTATGCTTTTGTCTCCGAATGTCCAAGTACCACAATATCCCGCCTTCTACCATCTCAGCATTATTTGAAAAGCAGCTATTCTGAATGCATGTATCTGACGGGCAGTTCAGAGAGGCCCCTGTTAGCTGAAACACATGAACCCAGTTGTGGTTTCGGCAAAGGATGTGGCGCTGATCCCCAATGGTCTGTCGTCAATCTGCATTAAGCTCAGTAGCTAGTCAGTAGCAGCCATGTAGTATTTTAACAGTGAAGGGAGCGGACCCAAGATGTTAGATATATTTTATCACAAAACGACCCCATGAACAGTACTGTAGAATGATATTACAGTGTGAGAGCCTGTGACATGTGGATCTTAGAAAAATTAAGTGTCTGGTCTTAAAACAACACTCAAAAGCTCTGGTGATATCACTGGTTTCACAATATTGAAAATATGATGTGATTGTATTGCCTTGAACATATGTAGCTCAAAATCAGCAGTTAGGCGCTCTTATTTTGGCTTCAAAAGCGGGACTGACAATATTTACCGTTGCCATCTGTGCCATTTGAAATGGACACAAAACCATACTGAACATGCTCTGCTTACAGTATACGAGACAAAAGGTCTGATATTTGTATGTGATTGTTGTTAAATATCTGCTGTAACAAGGAGTTAAAACTCAAGTGTTTGGCAGTAAAATCGTATTTTTCAGAATGTGGCTCTTTCTTTTACTCCTGCCGCTTGCAAGGGAGCATACATACGACTGCACTCTGGTTCAATCGAAAATATAATTTGGTCTGATGTGTCTGAATTAATGCCTTTTCAGAGTGATGGATGGATCAGGGTTAGGAGAGTGGTGGATGAAGTGCTGTGCCCATAAAGCTACGTCCCCTCCGTAAAAGCCTGTAGGTGCATCATTGGTTTACCAACTGTAGGTTCAGTAAACTTATATACTCTAAGTCCTGGCAGCACTTTAACTGATGATAAGATGAGCAGATAAGAGTGTAAGCTCCATATATCCTCAGGGTATTTCTTTGAACGTTTCTGTACAAGCATTGGGTGCATTTGTTTCGGTGATTGGGGGGGGCTTGACGTTTTTGATAAAAGGGGGTCCCTGTGGAAAAAGTTTGGTAACCACTGGGGTAAGTCATTAGTTTGCAAGTTTGACTTGTTCAGGACGTAGATGTGTACAATGACCAGTTCCAGGTCTACTGCAGGTTGAAGAGAGAGCCAACATTCAATTCCTCCAATTGAATGTTGCATCGCAGCGTGTTGCTCCCAAGCTACAGCTGCTTTCTGCAGCTCATACGTGATTGGATTCAGAAGAGTGCAGCGCCCAATGCATTGCATAGACATCAGTTTAATGATTTTCAAGGGTGAGGGGACAACATCAGAAAGGCTTACAATCACATCACAATGAGGCTACTTTCATATTGTTGCTTTATGCCTCTAGCCATAAAAAAATAATTAAAAGGTACAGTACTACAATACAGTGAGAGAAAATTTCACTCTATGCTGATGATATCTTTCTTTATAACATTTGATTTAAAATTTAGATCCAGTGGATAACATCTAGAAGCAAAAATGTCAGTTAAGTGACCCACCAACTTTAACCAAAAGCCAAGGTTAAGAATATGTAAAAGGCTTCCCATAAAATGAGCATTTTGTTTGTCTCTGGGCTGCAACAGTAACAAGGCAATGTAAAAATGGAGGTTAACACGCATTTCTCATTTTTTGACTGCATTATTACTAATTAAAGCATAGTTAACTCTATATTCCATTTTTTTGCCCCTAGATTTTCATAAACCCAAGCAGTATATTCACAATAACTTATTTCAGATAGCAACTGTCTTTCCACTTCATTTCTTGTCTTTTACACTAGCGCAGCATATTTGTCTTGCCTTGGCGAAATAGAACATAGGACCTATGAGGACACCAAACTTGGGGAATAGCTCAGATAATTCAAAGACAGCACACATTACACTATCCAAGGTTTTATTCAAGAAGAACTTATATAAGACAAAGGGAGACATCACCAGGACTGGGAGGTAAACCATCACTGCAGGCCCCACCACAGCCAACACATTACCCACTGCCCGTCTCTTTAAGGGTGACACGCTGTGGGTATGGTTTCCAGTTGTGAGTGCTGGACTTTGCTGCCATAGTGACCGCACCACACCCCCGAGGCAAGCGAGCATTAAGATGAAGAGGCAGGAGATGATGACAGAAACGGGCACCGTCATGACGACCATATTCTTCTTTAAACCTGTGAAGAACAATGGTATGTTTCATTATACACAATGTGCAAGCAAAAATAATATGCAAAATATGATCATCAAAATTTAGATGAAGGATAGTTCCAAGTTATTTTAGCTCACAAGTTTAGCACCACTTCTTTTTTCCGTGTATATGCTGCCACTGGGGTCCATTTTAAAAAAATATAAGGTGTCCTTTCACTGTTTAGCAGATGACATTCAAATTTACCTTCCCGTATCCTCTGATAATGGCCAGTCTGCAGTCATGATGCTGCAAGACTGTCTCAGTGAGATACAGGCATGGCTGAAGGTAAATTTTATGGACTTAAATAAGGACAAAACTTAAATATTAGTATTTGGACCTAATATCCTCTTGATGGTCATGACAGTGCCGTCAGTCCCCTGTCTTCCTTTTGTCATCCTTTAGTTAGAAATCTGGGGGTGATGATCGATCCCCTTTTTTAGTTACACCGTCACATTAATGCCGTCATCAAGGTCCGCGTCTTACAGCTCAGCACACTGGCTAAGATAAATTCCTACCTTCCCCAGGTTGAGCTTAAAAGAGCCATTCCCGCATTTATAACTTTCCCGCTTGACTATTGTAATTCTTTATATGTCGGGTTAGACCAGCACTCACTGCTGCGTCTCCAAGGCATTCAGAACGCTACAGTGCCCCTTTTAACACCAGGAAACGGGAATATAAGAATATAAAGAAGGTAGATTTTAAAGATCTTATTGATTGTTTTTTGTTTTTAAATGCCTCCATTCTTTGGCACCCCACTACCTGATCGAGCTGCTTCACCCATATTGCACTTTGGTCAGTGGAAGCTGTTTTTATGTGCTATATATAAAAACTGAATTGAATTGAATTACCTCTCAGCCCTGCAAATGTGTTCACATGTAAAAAT
>JAVQJG010131823.1:0-13909 GCA_036024015.1 Craterocephalus amniculus | reverse complement strand
TCATAATATACTTTAAATGGAACTACAGTATGTTTACTGTAAAACATATTCACAGTAATTACCTGGCTAATTGTTGCCAGTAAGTTACTGTGAATTTTAAGGTAAATCTGTTACAGTGTAGGTTCTCTGCTCAGGGAGTCAGGAAAGAGTCCTTTAAGGGTGCTTCACATCAACATATTTGATTATTCAAACACCTTGCAGTATCACCCTGGTCACTCAGTGACTCATGAGTTACTGCTGTAGTAATTACACCAGTTTCACAGCTAAGCTAACCAAAATGACATCAGCTTTGCTTTCTTTAGGCTTCTTTACTGCCAGTGGTAGTCTGATTACAGGATTTTTACAGTTTTGAATGTGGCTATACTGTAACGTCTGAAATCACATCAGTCAAGGAGGCATGAATAATATAAATGTAAAATGTTTAACAAGATTCTTCTTTTTAACTCAGTTTAATGTGGAGAGATGCCCCTTTGTTCATTTCCTCACAACACAGTTTGACGTTCCCTCTGAACTGAATATTTCTGCTTCTTACAGTTTGAAATCATACTTAATATGGTTTGACACTCGCTCCAGTCATTTTCACCACAAACTGTGTAGCAATGAAACACCCAGTGGATACAAGTGAAATGAAACTAAAATGAATGAAAACTAGAAGCGAAAGGTAGCCGTCCCAAGATGGTCTTAAACTGGAGTCTTATCATGTTTTTATGTCCTTTTTTCTCCCGCATCCTTTCTATCTGGCTTACGAGGACCTTGTGGATTATTAATAAGTAAACACTTGTGAAAGATGTTTCCTCTCCTATCTCCATGTAATGTTGCTGGAACTGATGCATCAAAGAACCGACACCCAAGGACACCTTGTGCTTATTTCAGGGATGCCCGAGGCTTGGACAGAACAATATTTGATCCCCTATGAGAACTTTAATCAGGACTATTTTATCGTTTAGAATTTGTTTAGTCACAATAGGGAAATTATAAAATCAGACTCTGAGTTTTTACCAACATCGTTTGCATGATTAAAGTTATGAAACTGTTAACTGCATGATCCAAAGCCTGGGCATCTTTTACAGAAATCCACACGCTGTAGCGTTTTATCTGTACCAGCTCACACACACTCGTGGCCTCCCTCCCTCCTCATTCTCTTATGGGCTGTGGCTCACTGTAGATTCCTTAAAACCTGATCCTGTCTAAATTTGCAAGCCTTTCCTCATTGATTTCCCCGGGTGAAAATAAGAGGATAGGAAAGCATGTTAGACGTCTCCGGAATCAGAGCCAATCCATTAGGAACGATCAATACACTAGCAGAGGAGAGGGAGAGAGAGAGACAGAGAGACAGCAGGAGAGAGGGAAACGTGAGTGTTGACAAAACCAAATAAATATAGACGTGCAAAGAGAGGAGAAATCAGATTAGAGCTGAGAGAATCTAAGCACAACACTTTTAACCCCTAACCTAACAATCTGTGTTTACACCACAGTGAGGGGGCAGTGACAGGGAGGAGGGAGCTTTGCGGTCACATGGAGAATACGTCTGTTACCAACTTGAAGTTAACAAGGTTTCTGTGTGATGCTGATGGGTGGCATTAAAAACACCCGCCACACTCAGACGCACACTCAAACAGGACACACCAATAACTGTTGACATGCGTGCTATTCTCATAATTGCTGTGGTTGAGCGTAATGTGACTTAGGATTTACGGTCATCTTGCGGTGCCGTGAAGTAAGTTCTTTTCATATAAAGATCATTAGATGGTTTCAGAGAGGCTTAATGTGGAAATACAGGCCATGTGTTGCATGGTAATGCTCCTAATATCTTTTACTTTGTGTGTTGTTTCCACGTGCCTGTTCTCCCTCTGTTCGGCTTCTCCTTACAGGTAAGTTCCCCAGTTTTTTTCTTCTTTTCATTGTTTCTTTTCATAAAAAAAATTAACAAAACCTTGCATTCAAATGCATTTAAGCCTACAGGGAAAAGAAAAATGCGTGCTTACCCCCGTTGGAGCATGCTAGTAGGATTCTGACACTTTCTAAATGAACTCATATTCCTCATTTCACCCTCTTAAAATTAATGGAACACATGGAAGTTTAATACAAAAGCATAATATGGAGAAACAGTTTTTTGGATTACACCTTTAAACTGCACAGATTACTACACAATGAGTAATCCAACACACCCCACCCTCTGGGTTTCCCCCTCATATACACATCATCATCTCTGCAGTCATTATCAATGATACCTTGGCATTAACTGACTCCAACATGTGGTCTTTAAATGCTGCAGTGTCGTAGCAACAATGCCAGCATAAGTGCAAAAACTGCACACACACAGTGTGTTAGTGAGAAATACAGGAATGCGGGCAATGCTTTCTTTTAATACTTTATTCCAGGGTCACAGAAACACACATACACACACACACACACACACACTCACATGCTCTGCTGCTATCCAGATGGAGGCACAACCTGGCAGAAAATAACTGGCAGTGATTAAATATTTAGTCATCACTGAAGTGTCGCCTTTTTGGATTTTTGTTCCAAGAAGCAGCGGTGCTTTTAGTGAAGAAGGGGTCGGGGGGGTAGGGGGTGGGGGGGTTTAAACAATATGTTGTAAACTAAAATGATATATTTCATTTCAGTGAAATTAGATTTTCTTTTTCAGGTGTCATTCCAACCCTGCTCTGTTCTGTCCCACTGTACTTGAAAGACTCAACCACACTCAAAACATCATTTTAACTGAATAAAACAACAAAATCTGATTTTGGCAAACAGATTTTTAGTCATGCAAGCTTATGTGAAATGTTTAATTAAACTGTTGGGCTACTTCTTGCCTTTTCAGACTTGGTTTTACCAAAGTTTTCCATTCACAGATATCATTTATTACTTCTCTGGTTACCGTGTTGCCATTTAAAACAGAAATCCCCAACGCAGTTCCTTGAGGGCCAACATCCTGCAGGTTTTAGATTTTTCCCTGCTTCAACACTTCTGACTTTTCTTAATGGGTCGTTCTGCAGAACATGTCAACAAGCTGTTGGATCCATTTAATTTAAATCAGGTGTATTTCAGCAGGGAAGCATCTAAAACCTGCAGGACGGTGGCCGGTGAGGATCAGAGTTTGAAATCCTGATTAAGAAACCATGGCTGTATATCTGAAAAAAGGACATTTCATCAGAAAAGTTCATATTTGTTGTTTGCTGGATGCTTCTTGAAACAACTATAAATGCATCAGCCGTCAGATTAAAGACAGAATTTTTTTTTACTAAGTGCATGACCAGCAACAACAAAAGTTGAAAAAATTGAAAAAAGTGTAACAGCTTTATTTTATGTTTATTTGCTCTCAGTGTGCAGAAGCTGAAACGTCCTGTTGTCACTTGATAAATGAATGTCAGCTTAACTGCAACAACAGAAAGTTAAACTTTTTAAATATTTATTTTTTTAAAGATCATTTCAGCTGGTTCTGAATCAGAACACATGCTGTTTTTTATGTTAGTGCTGAACTTAAGTTGGAATAATTATGTTTTGAGAAACATAATTCCTTTTAATACCTGTCTCTACACATCAGAAAAAAACTTTAACCAGTTGCAATGAGAAGCAAATGAGAAGATGGTCACTTTAAGAATAAATATCTTTCTCACAATCATATCATAAGAGATAAAAATGTTTTATTTTTAACTTTCCATAAGGTGTGTCTTGTTTCTATAATTTTTAACAATTTTTGTTGATTAAACATTTCAAATTTTTCAAAATACACTAACCTTTACATAAAAGCACACATCAAAAATCTGCAAACAACAGAGAAGCAGCTGCTTTAACTCATCTGAATGGTAACTTTTAGCTGGACTTTTGTGTATCTCATGTGTGAGTGCTCATGTGTTCACGTAAAGCAAAAATCAGCCTTTTTCCAGAGCATGAAGGGTTTGTCCAAGTGGCTGGACAGACTTTGTTACAACACTCAAACGCTCTCATACACTCTGAAAATAGATGGCCATTTTTCCCTTCTGGAAGATAATCACATTGGAGGGATCGTTATACATTACCATGTAGTTCCTATCAAAGACTTATATTGGAGAGTGAAGAGGCGTTCTCTTCAGCTCTGACTTTGATAAATGGTTCCCGTTGTCAATGTGAAATACTGATGTCATTATCTATAGATTGGTATTCAATCAGTGTCTTATATTCAGCCTGTGGCCTATCTTTTATCCCTGCTTTCTGAAAGATGGTTGCTATGAAGAATAGCATTTTAAGTTGAATAAGATGCCTTATTGCACTTGGATTTCAGTTCAGACACAAACTGGCAGTTTGTGTTGTGAGTCACTCCTTGGTGATCTAAAGCTTTCTGAAGAGGAATAAGTCAGTCATTCCTGCTTCTATGTCTAGACTTTCTCTTTGAATGTCTCCATTTGGGATTCCACCCCCTTCCTTACTATAACAGGATAACAAAGACACAATTTTATCTAAAGCTTAAGTGGAAGTTAACTACATCTACAACCTTAACAGTGCCAGCTCTCTAAGTTCCCTCCTTTCCTTTATGGTGTATTGAGCGTAAGATAATAACCAGTTGGCCATAAAGACGCTTTGCTTTGTTGTCTTTCTCCATGTATCCTAATGGTTCATGATTACCCTGCAATGACAGTGTCTGTGTCTGTGTGTCAAGCAGGGGAGGGCCCATGTCTTTCTGTCTGAATACTTGTCTGAAGCTACACGTAGTGCTGTGTGTATGTGTCTATTTCACGGCATAATTGGAACATCAATTGGGATGTAGTGTTGTCAGCTAGATGCATTGGCCTCTTTCCTCAGATAAAAGTCAAATTTTCCAACTTTTACAAAATACATAGAGGCTGATGAATAGGGAAACATTCTCCCTTTGCATGCAACAGTAAATACAACTTATGCCACAGAGAAGAAAGAAATTGGATTTTTCATTTGAGGCATTTCTGATACAACAGTAGTGAGTAAAAACAGAGATCACTGTTACAGTTTGCCTTGTGCTCAAACGTACCAAAATGTGTTTTACATATTTCAGCCAGCGTTTATTCAGGCAGAAAGTGCCTGATAAGCTGCAGACCTTTGCAGTAAACTGTACATCCATGTCTTTATTTTGCTGTTCAGAAGCAGCTACAGACCAAAGCTGCTGTGACTCCCTAAAGATTTTGTGCAAGTGCAGCTAGTTTTCATGCAATAAATGCATTTTTATAACTCATGTAAATATCAACAAAGTAACAAACTGATTAGCAAATGGTTTGGTTTAGTTTAATGGTTTACACTGTTCAGCAGGAAGCAGTGTTACTACATATAATGTCCCCTAAGCTGAGGTCTAGTTCTGACATCCTCAAAACAATAAGTTATTGCCATCAACAACAAATATCTTGTTCTAAGTTTGAAAGAAACTGATAAGATAAATATTACTGGTTACTTTACAATAGCAAGTGGGTACCCATTGCTGTTTTTGATTTGCATTTAGAGGATAAGAAAAGGTAAATAGAAACTAAAAAAGTTCATGATAAAATCCAAAAGACTTCAACTTATTTGCTGATTTTAACTTGCATGATTAGCATCGTCCTGGATATTCCAGGGACTGACAGAGATGGACGTAGTTCCCAAGGAACTTTTTCCATTTTCCTCTTGTAAATGTTCACCAATGCACCTCAACAACATGTACATGAGAGAGAGGAGGGGAAAAAAGTGATTTTCAAAACCAAAGGACCTGATCTCTACAGCTTTGAACATGAAATAGCAACAGGAGAGGAGACTTGATATGAACTCCTCAGTCCCATGAACCCAGAAGTCTACTCATATGAAATCATGCAGCCTTGCTGCTCCTTGACCTTTCCTTAAACCACATTAATTTTCAACTAAACAAGGTTTAATAATTAAGTGAAGATCACAAATTTCAACATATTTGGGACACTGTTAATGCCCCAGCACTATTAAAACCATTTAAAAAAGTTTAATGTGGAATATTTAACCTGAAAGTTGCACTTTCAGCAGGCAGTCTTGCAATGGGATGTTAGGATAATCAAACATTATAAAGTAGTGTACACAGAGTTTTCCAGCTGTTTGAAGTTGTTATTGGATAAGAAGAAAAAGCCATTCACGTTAGCTGGTAATTTGTTCTTGAAACGGATTCCATTATCTTGGGGTGAAAATGATGGCTATTTAACAAAGACCTTAATTATTTTAGTAGCTTCTTGAAATCGTTTGGCTTACAGTTACCAAAGTGACCCCCCTTCAGAGATCTCCTTGGCTCTTTTGCTCTGAGCCCTCCACCATCATCCCCTCACTCTTACTCTCCTCCTTGCGTCTTCTCTCCAACAACATAAACCTCCTTCCCTCTATCACCCTGTGATGATCAAATCAAATTAGGTGCACTGGATGGGCCTAAATCACAGCTCACGTTGCGGGCCGTGACATAAAGAATGGCCGCGATGAGGTTACTCAGAGTTCATGGCAGATAATGAAAGAGACAGGGAGGTAATAGCATGACGGAGTGGTGGGGTTCAGTATACAGGGGGTGGAGGGGATTTGGGGGTTAATACGAGGGGAGTGTGGAGGTTCATTTGGAGGGTACCTGCCAATATGACCATCTGGTTCCGGACACGCATTCCCTTCCTTCTTCGTTTTCTCCTTTCTGTGTTTTCTTGGCTCTTTCTCCGTTCACACCAGTCCTGTCCTCTCCTTCATTGTCTGCCACCATCTCTTCCTCTTCTCTGCCTTTTTTTAATCCTCTCATCCATCCTTTTTTTCCTCTCTGTCTTGATAGTGATAAAGGTTTCACACTCAATTAAGTAAAGTATCACCTAAAAGGGAGTCTCGCTGGTGATATCAAGAGACATTCACTTAGTACTTCAGTGATGGTTTTCCACTTCCATAATGGCAAATCTCTTGTAAGTCTATTTGTCAGAGAACCTCCCCTTTCCACTTTTGTCATACCTTCCTTTATTTGACAATCAACATTGTCCCTCCCTCTCTTCTTCTCAAAGTATATGTGGCAAAAATCATGTGTACACTTACACATTGCTCCTAGGATGTTTTGAGCCTGCACAGTTTTTGCATAGAAACCTGACTGGGGGTTTTTCAGTCACAGAAGTATGTCTGATGTCACTGAATGAGGTTGAACAAAGGTCCCCTTTGCTTTAACCAGTTCATACTGAAGCTTCCTTACAAAGCAAGACCTTCCTAAACTATTGCCAGAAATGTGAATTGCTCTGTCAGCTAAAAGAAAGTCATTGGATTTTATTTCCAACAGATTTCCCTCAAACAGAACAAAAGGACTGACCTTAATTCTCGAGAGCCCAGAATGAATTACACAAAAATACCTTGGCAATGGAGTTTGTATTTCCTGTTTTACATTGTAGTACATTGTAGTAGAATAAAGTTCAGAAATATATAGAAATATGTCCTGGTAAGTCAAAAAAAAAGGCGAGCCATGTATTTACATGGCTCCATTTGTCCTGCAGGGATATTGCTGTCCCTTGTGCAATAAAAATTAATATTTTCTATTATTAGACCCGGTTAAACATTAACACAGATATAGAGCGATATTATTAATCTCTCTTATATTGATGGTATCAGCACGACCCTGGTATCTGATGCTAAATTGTAGTTTTTATGGCAGTTTTACCGTCAGAAGTTCAAGTATTCATGAAATCAAAGGCTTTGAGACATTCACACAAATTTACTAACTGTGTCTGTTACCAAACAGAAAGCCCACATATGTGTCTCCAAAGCTTTACCAGATGGTCACTCACAGTTGTGTGTGCATAACTCTAACCTAGCCAGACACCTGTCGCGGTTTACAGTCTGTCCCTCTGTTGTTTTTCTTCTCATTACTGAATACCACTGCATAAAGTGTCATGTTTTGAAATGTGCATCCCATCCACGTACACAATATGCTTTTCAAACACACCACCAGTTCATATGCTCCGACTCAACATGAGATGACCTATGACCCTTTCTGCGGAGATTATTTGCTTCCTGTTCCTTTCTAAAAGGGGCAGGTAGGGTAAATGAGATCACTGGGGTCACGGTGGATTTGTTGCTCAGCTGCCAAACTAAACTCCTAATTAGTGGAACTGTGAACTTGTAGTTTCTTTCTGGCCTATGAGCCTGAATGGTGGGGACAGCAACTGGCTTTTTGTTATAGATATGCAGCAAATTTTTCAGTTTTAAACTAGATAACATCTTCATTTTTCCCATTAAGAACTCCTTGGAGTTTGATGAATTTTGTGAATCTAACTTAGAAGCTGAAATGTGTTGCCCCTCAGTTCTCCCAGTGACCTTGAGGCCACCTTGTCTTCCATTCAGCAAACTGGGCTTTAATTCTGTAGGCTGGGGCGACCAAACGGAAATAAAAAGCCCATTATGTGTAGCCTGCGGCGGGGGCTTGTTGACTGGGTTTTATTACATCGGGGGATGAGTGCGCTTGATGCCTTCATTTAGGGCCCTGAGCTCCCGGCGCTGACAATGCTGTGACAGCACCGGTCCCTGTGGCACCACTAAAGAGACTGTGACTGAAAAAGACATTGCGTGTGTTTGTGTGTAGAATAATGTCCATGTCCTGGCTTTCTGCAGTCCAGGCTGGCATGGGGAGACTCGCCTGTACAAACTCCCTCATAAACCTGACAGATAGACATATGTATGGATCCCCCATTAAAATTTTACTACTAATCAGTATGGATAGCCTGTCCTCACAACTCTTACACACACACCAAACACCTACTCCCTTCCACCTACTGTACACACAGAAATCTATATATGTGATGCCTTTCATCATTTTCACATGCCCGTATTTGTGCTTCCTATCCATCTATGCAGCTACTGCAGCACTCGCTGTGTTTAAAACCTTTTCATTCACCAATTGATTGAATCTGTTGCTTTGTTTACAGGAGTCCTGCCGTTCAGTGAGCAAAAGAATGAGGCCTTTCTATTTTACTGTAACAGATTGGATAAACTGTCAATGCCAGCACCACTAAAAATGAAAAAGCGTAAAATAATCTGTAGCCTGCTGCTCAACTGCATTAAGCTCTAAGTCTTTACCACATTTCATCTAACCACTGCCAGTTTTATCAACATGGTTTGTGCATGTAACTGATAGCTGTTTTCAGTTCAGTAATCCCCATCAAATTAGTAACAGGAAGAATATAAATCAGTTAAAAATGCACTATGTAACTTTCTGACCTTAAAACTCTCCCTTCCTGGCTCATTTGATGGCATATTCTGTTACATTGCTGTCTTTGTTGCTGTTGCGCTGCAAATTTCCCCACTGTGGGACAAATGAAGGTATTTTGAATCTGAATCTGAATGATAACATTTATTATGTTCCTTTGTGGAGTTGTTGCCAAGCAGCATCCCAAGTTTGAGGAACCACTGTGGTCAACCTTTTCTTCCAGGACACCGCCTGGCGTTGCAGCTGAGAGCTGCTTCATGCACCACATTGCACGCTGGCGAGCAGATATCCCCACACTGCCCACTGCAAACATGCTCTGGGACTGATTCTGCAAAGAAACTCCGGAAGACTATCATAGGACGAGAGAAGAAGAGAGAGAAAGAGACAGAACAAGAGATAAGACAAGAATCAAAATAAACCTAGTTTGTTTGCTTGGAAAGTCTGGTTCTCATGGCGGTTCATTTAGGAATTCCTAATTTAGTGTTGGCTCAGACAATTACTGGATTAGATTGTTCAGAAGGTCCGGTTTGTTTGACCGGCAGTGTGAAGCAACCCCCATCTTAAACCAAGTCCCTACTCATACCAAGTCTAGCCAACTATTAGATATGAAAATAGACATTTTTTTACTTATCTCCCCATACCTGTCCCTACACATTAATATCCACCTTTTATTTCTTGCTAATTTACCTGGCCAGAAAAAAGTTATAAGAAGGAGGGAGATGTCTGTATTTCCCTTCTTAATGTTTTTGGAGGTTTTAATTTCTTTTAGGCCTTTATTAACTTAAACGTTAAATTTGTGTTTATTCATGTAATAGTTTGAACTTTGCTGTCCTTTTGAAGTCTTATATCTCCCATTAGACATCATTTAATCAATTACAGCAATTACAGCCTCAAGACCTGAAAAATCGGTGCTATTATCAGAGTTTTCACCCAATAGAGATACTGTCAGTGTTAACAGCATGTTGCAAAATCATCCAAAGAATTTGGTGAATCAGTGGATGTGCACTGTAAGCATGTTGAAAATACCACATGATGGTTCAAACTCCCCTCTCCCTTCACAACAGTACTATGGATCCCCTTTCTCACACAGTGGGTTTAGGTAAAGTTCATCAAAGGGTTGGCAGACTCATAAAAGTCTATGTTGCGTATCTGAAGACCCATCAATGTTGTGTTATAATGTTATCGGTTAGAATGTAAGAAGGACGGGAAGAGAAGATGGAGAGGGGGGAAAAGGGGTATTATGAAAAGAAAGTGAAGAGGTGGCAAGAGTGACATAGCATTGAATGTCAGGCCCTCTGTGCTGGTAAACTAGGTCCTTCACTGACCTTCAGTTAGAATCTATCAAGTATTGGAGGAAGCCAGTTTGTTTGAATAAAAAAAGGAAAGGGTATGTCAGAGATGGCCAACAAGAGATGTTTGTCATCTATAAACAGTTCACCTTTTATATAGTTTTATATAGAATTTTAAAGATTTGCTTGATTGTGTTGTCTGCCTCGTTTTATGAACTCATCCCCTCACTATCACATGAAGCTTGAAGATTTAAGGTAGGTCAGAGTTACCCTCTGTTTGCACAGTGCGGTATAGTTTATCTCAACCACTATGACAAGGGCTACCTCATATGCCTCCCTGGTGCCTTCCTTGGTCCGTTAAGTGTGACAGGCAGTGTGTTTTAGCTCTGTGTATTTGCGTGTGACGATGTGGCAGAGTAAATAAACACATCGTTGGGGAGGTCACAGAGCCAAAGGTGAAGCAGCGGTTGCGATCAATACCCTGGGGGTATGTGTGGGCAGGTGTAAGCGCAGCACCCCTCCTCCCTCGTCCTTTCTGTTTCTAACACTGTTACCCCACTTGTTAGCCGTTGAGGAGTGACCCCACACACACTGTCTGATGTGCACATAACTAATGGGCTTTAATGAGTAGCAACCAGAGAGGGAAGCTTCTTTAACAGCTTGCCCAAGGGACCCACGATGTTATGTGCGCATGCATGATCCCAGGTCATTCGGTGTGTGGATGTATACATGTGTGCGTACATGAGTCCTAATATCATTAGCTGAGGCCAATGTGAGGTCGCGCTCTGTGCGTACAGCATTCTTACGTATTTACTTACAGTAGAACCCGAAGGGCATATTACAGGAACAGATGACCTGCTCAGACGTTTTCCTTGTTATGGCAAATTATTACCTGAATTTCTTTGAGTTAAGTATAGATTTTATGGTGCGGCAACAGTTCAGCTAACCTGTATGTTAAATGGGTCACTTTTGGTTTCAAAAGATAAAAGATGGGTGAATTAATCACTCAGTCGCTGAGCTATCAAAATAACATGACATTTTCTGTAACCCAGAAAGCAATCCTTAAACTGTTTGGTCTGAGCAACAGTTCAAACCCAAATTTCGGGAAATATTTGGTCTTAAGGAAATGAATGCAGAGCCTCTGAACCCTACTTTACGTTCAGCAAATCAAAAATCAGAAAAATACTATTGAAAATGGGAGCCAGGAAACTAGAGAAAAAAATAAGTTCTTGAAGCACTTGTGGTCAAAATGACATTGAACTCAATATTCTGCATTGTACTGTTGGCACAATGACTAAAAAGTCATTACAGAAGAAGCATAACTGAAATGGTTATTTATTTGATCCCTCAGATCTGGAATCACAGCTGCTGAATGGAAAATAAATTAAGAAAATGGTCAAAACAATTAGCTATAAGTTCAAAGGAATAGCCCTGCAGAAATAACAAAATAGGTTGGATTTAAACAATTTGCAAAAATGACAGAGTGATGGGCGGACCAATGGTAACCCCTAATTCACCTGCAACAGTTGGCCAGATAACCTGTTCAGCATGCTGTCTTGCATGAAAATGATAAAAAGGTAGACACAAGTGAACACACAGGTTATGGAATATTCAGAAAGTCCTGGGAAGCTTAAAACAATATATGAACCAGTATTGTTCCTTGAAATCAGATCAACCTTTAAATACTGCTCAAGTTTCTTTAGCAAGGCATCCACAACCATCATGCATCCTGACCAAGGCTGCAGTTTTCTGTATCATCACAATTATATAAGGAGTTTTTAAAAACCATAAAAGATTGAAAGTAAAAAAATCACCACTGCATGCATTTGGAGTAAAATTCGATTTAGCCATTAAATGTTTTTTTCCACTTCATAATATCAAGAGTTAAAGTGCTTTGAAACGTGTATGCAGGGTTTGAAGAAATCAAGTGCACAGTTTCAGTATACAAATGTACAATGTCTTCTATTGTCCTATAGATACTATGTTGTGTGTAAGAAAAGCCATATACTTGTTTTTGTGCCTATGCATTGTTTATGCATATGGCCACTGGAATCAGGGGCCACTGGTATCAATGACCAGATATGACTGAATAACGTCTGTCTTTTTGTGCAATCTTTGGCAGTCAGATATAAAAACACTCATAATATCAGCGCATACAAATAGAGAAGAAAGAATACAGTTTCAGCAAAACATAAAAGTTCTTCAATATCCATCTATCCCTACCTAATCCTCATGTAATTATGATTAATGGCGAGCTGTCTGTCTGTGTAATGCCTTTAGATTAGATCACCAACAGCATGTGTTGGACAGATATGGTCACCAGTCTTGACTCCTTCCCTCCCTGTTCTCAATACTGTCACCCTCTTTGAGTCGATAAGCCTCTATTCTCCTCCCTTCGTTGATATGATCGCTGTCTTCAGAAGCACTCAGATCACTTTTACAGCAACCAATAACTAGTGTTCCAGGCAGCTATCAGACAAAATCACGTAAACCTGTCTGCCTATGTCAGTGGGCGAAGTCTTCATGTGCGTCTGCTGTTTCGTGCGCGACTCCTCCCGTCCATCTAGCTGTCGGCGTCTATCGACCAGGGCCATCATGTATGTTTTGGTCAGAGCGAGGCCACAGATGCTGCAGGGCTATTAGGTGCCCATTGTTTGTTTTGAATGGCAACGGAAACAAAATTGGTCTCATTCTGATCTTATTGTGGGTAACCCTACCTCTCTATGTGGCCAAGGGAGGCAAAAACCAATCCTAATTCACTTACCCCACCCTGACATTGGCTTTTCTAATGCTTTTTGAGGGATGAAAATATGGCGACATGCAATAAGTGTCGACAGTACAGAGATCTTAAAAGCAAGAGGGAGAGACAAATAGATGGAAAGATACATGGAGGGATGGCCAGAGAGAAAACCCTGTTGTACTTTTTTCTTTCCTAACACGTTTTGCTTTTTCTGTTGTTTTCTTCTCAACTACTTCTCTTCCTCTTTCCATGTGTTTTCCTTCCCTTTCTTCTCTTACTTACTTACCTCTGTATTTTCACCCTCACATGCATAGTGGTTCAGTCAGAGCATAAGTGAAACACTGTGAATGGTTTGGAGTTTATGAAGTCTGTTAGTGACAGCATTGATAGAGCTGTTTAAGTGGAGCAGAGCAAGATGTTTTTGTTTACATGCAAACAGATATTGAAATGTTACTTTTGTCTCAATCAGCTGTTCTCTCCAACTATATTTTTTGCATTTGCTTTAACCTTACAAAAGTACATCTTTGCGTACAGTTGCATTTAAATTAAAACATAGTTAAGTGACATAAATTTTTTCGCAAAATAAAGGCGATATTCTTGAAATTTCAATTGCGATATGCCGGTGTTTCCATTGCATGGTGTGTGGCGCAAAAGCTGCACTTTTCATAAAATCTCAGCTCACGAGACCGCTCTCTGAAGATGTATTGTTAAAAAAACATTTTT
>JAVQJG010131813.1:0-11302 GCA_036024015.1 Craterocephalus amniculus | reverse complement strand
GACGCGCATGAGCCATGCGCGTTGTACGTGCACGCGAGTGGGAGGAGCTAACAAGTACATGTCGGACTGTCCCTTCCTGTGGAAAACAGTTAGGGGCGGGGCTTATAGTTCGAACTCCTGTCTCATGGTGCAAAAAATGCAAAATCAGGTATAGCTCCTTTAAATCAGCCGAACAGATAGTATTGTTGGATGAATGTACTGTAGGAGATGCTGCTTTCGTATAATTGTTGTGAACTGGAATGTTGTTAAGTCAGGTGTGATGTTATTCGCACTTCCGACTTCCCGTTGGAAATGGAATGCACCATGTCTTTATTTGCCTCCTCCATGAATAAATCCCCATTTGATCAAATTTTATTTTGCGTGAGCGACCTTTCTGCTCTGCTTTTATACTCTCCATAGCATCATCATAACACATTGGGATACTTTGACAGTGCCAGCATTTTTAGTAAACCACCCACAACTGGTAAACAAATAATTACTGCAATTTATTTGTGAGTGCTCCATGTGGCACTTTTTACCAGGAATCTCAGTAAATTATGGCCTGGGTTTCTTTACCACTACAGCAGTTTAACTTCTAAGGAGAAGAGGTAAGGCAAGGTGGGTTTATTTGTATTGTACATTTCATGTACATGACATTTCAAAGTGATTTACATAAAAACATCAGAAACATTACAGAGAAAAACTAAAAACAGAAATGAAATACAAAATAAAGAAACCTTCAAAGAGAAAAAAATCACTTATAACAGGAAGAGGATTGACTACAGTAAGAAGATTAAAAACTATAAATATATTTTAAATAGGTTGTAGGAATGGGGTCTAAAAGGCAGCTGTCAGAGAAGCATCTGAAACCATCTCGGCATCAACCAGGACAAATAGTTCTATATTTTTCTCACATGAACTAAAAAGTTCTGTTGAGCTAGGAAGTTACCTTCCCTGATGAGTCAGCAAAGTAATCAAAATGGTTAGAAATACAATGCAAAGGACATGGGTTGATAAGGCAGTCAATTGTGGCAAGGAGAATATGAAGATTTCATGATTATCTTTCATTAGTTTGGCAAAAGGGACTCGGTTAGTCCGTTTGATTTATTTGCAAACAACTGTTCTGGAATATGTAGTGTGATTAGGACTCTGCATTGGTTTGTTGTGGTGAAGAAGGAGCTGACACAAACGGTAAAGCTCTCAATTTACTGGTAGGTTTACATTCCTACACACACACCTGTAGGTAGGAGCGGTAACCGAAAGAACAACAGTGACAGAAATGAGTTTCCTCCGCTCCCTTAGAGTTAGAGTAACAAGCTTGATCATACAGAGAAAGATTACTTTAATAGTGGAAGGCTTAATGTCATGAGCCGAGAGGGTTCTTTTAAAAGATACCAGGCTTAAAAAGGAGACAGAATGGCAGTATTAAAAGTCGAATAAATTTAAAGTCAAATAAATTTTGACTATTAAGTATTAAAAGTCAAATAAAAGCTTCAATAAAAACTAAAATAAAATAATAATCATTATATTATTCATATAATATCATTATATATATAATCATATAATCATTATATTATTCATATACTATATATAGTACATAACCTCATTATATTAATCATTATATCAAGAAGAATTGATGAACTGTACTGTCACCAAATAGCTGTTTTATGATTATGTGTAACTGTTTAGGTGTTAGAATATTTAAAGAAAAAATATTTGCCAGTTGCTCTTTACACCTACTGGACTGTCCTCCCTCTGAAGCACTTTCAGTATATCCAGCCTTGCACTGAACATGAACATATTCCATCTGGACATGTGGGCATAAACCTCAGGCATCCCATTTAACCAACACGGATACAAGGTTGCAAAAAACCAGGGAAGTGTTCCTGATGGCCAGTCTGGGCCTGGTAGAGAGGAGGATCTGGTTGACGGTGTCAAAAGCAGCAGACAGGTCCAGCAGTATCATGAAGTATAATGACTGAGGATTGGTCAGCAGACAGTATAATGACTGATGATTGACCAGCAGATCTGGCAGCCGTAGGTACTCAGTAACTGACAGGAGAACAGCTTCAGTGGGGTGTTCTTGTCTGAAACCAGACTGCTGTGAACTGAACAGGTTGTTAGACCTGACTGAAGATGACACACTGTAATAGTTTTAGCATGAAAGGGAGCAGAGAGATTGGCCGGTGGTTGTCAACCTGGGCTGGGCTGAGGGTTTTTTTTCGGGGAAGGGGTGACCCAAGCTTGCTAAAGACCAGATTTGATAGAGGAGTTGATAATATGAGTTACTGCAGGTTTCACTGTAGGCAGAGTGCTCTACGGTAAAGGCAGGGCAAGCGGCAACCTCCCGCTAGGCAAAATGATGCCTATGCAGAAGTGCAAAATATTAGAGTTCCCTCCTCCTCCACTATGTGGTGTTCCAAAACAGAGCAATTTCCCGTTAGCGCCCATGTTGAAAAGGCCAACTTTACAGCAGAATTAAACATGTTTACAGCCTGGTTCAAAAAACCATTTCAGGATTAAAATGTCAGGTTTACCTTAATGACACCTGTGGGGGGAGTGAAATTTTTTTTAACTCCTTCGTTTAGATGTTATTTAATCCTAAAATTCCTCATAATTAAGGGCATGTCCTTTTGATTGACAGGTGCCAGATAACCAGGAAAACGAGGCCTAGCGTAGCACAACCACGGTTTTTAGCCGCTAACAGCGGTTCGTGTCTCTAACACCGCTGCCAGCGGTTCCTCCAATAGCTGGTTAGCTCCCGTTAGCCCCGGGTTAGCTTTGTTAGCTGGTTGCTCGGAGTTTGATTGGTGTCAATCATCCCTCCCCATGCTCACGGCCTCCCTCTCATTTTTGGGCTTTTTGGCAGTCACGAGACATGTGACGGTGCCAAGATGGGGAAGGAAATAACCTCCTCATATCTATCATTTCAGCTCATCAGAATCCTATGGGTCACATGGTTTTAGGGTTTGTCTTTTCATTTTACAGACCATGGACAGAACATAGCTTTGCTTCAAGCTCTGGTCATTTCAAGCATTGACTACAGCAGCTCCCTCCTGGCAGGCCTGCCTGATGCTCAGTTAAACCTCTGCAGATGATTCAGAATGCAGCAGAACGATGAGTCTTCCACCAGTCCAAAAGAACTCGTGTTACACCACTGCTAATCGCTATTCTCTGACTTCCAGTTGCAGGATCCATCAATCTCAAAGCTGTGATTACAAAACAATAACCCAAACCCAGAAAGAAGTGAATGTTGCTGCCCTGCAGGGCACCACATCATGTTTCCCCTGTAAATGGACTGTAATTGAAAAGCACTTTTCTAGTTAAGTTACCACTCAAAGTACTTTGAAGCTACATATTCATTCACCCATTCACACACACATTTACATAGCACCTATATTGGAGCATACTTGGTGCTACTAATCACATTCATACATATACTTCTTGAAAAACCTGCATACACCACATATTAATTAAAACTGCTCTATCTACCTGAGCTACAGCCACTTGTGGGAACTGTGGGTTTTCCTCATACCAGTACATACCCCAGCTTCCGCAACCACTGGAAAGTCACCATCCATGATAATCATCTTTCCAGGCTGCTGGACGTACTTGCTCAAATGTGGATGCTATCCTGCACCTGCCTGAGCCATCTGCCTGGCTGATAGTTCATGCTACCAATGTCAGATGGGTGGGACCACCACTCCCCTCGGGCTAGCCAAGGTCTGGTACTGGGACTTCACAGAGTGGAAGTTGTAGATTCCAGCTGGACATCCGTCATACCTAGACTTGGCTGCCAGAAAACTTCAACTCAGACATTTCACTGCATGAATCTTCCAGAAGCCTGCTTATGTCAGCATCTTTGTCACATACTTCAGACTGGTAGTTGGTGCATAGCTATCACATGCCAGAATGTTCCACAAGCCTATGCAGGTAAACCAGCATAGGTTTGCCCAGTAAGTTTGTGTCTGTTCAGACCAGGAAATGTTTTGGTTATATTTGTTAAGATTCATCAAAAGAAGGGGGTAAATGTGGTTTTCCGCAACCTGATAGCAGTGTAGTGACAGTATGATGCCAATTCTGTGAGACAAGCCAGTCTTGTAAAAAGCTGCAGTCTGGCAATATGAGCTTGTTCAGCATACAGCCATGGTTGATGTATTTTCTGGACACAACAAAATCAAGTCTAATATTTGGTAGATTCTGGGTTAGTAAGCGACTTGAGCTTTTAAAATGTGTAACACCTGTATGAATTGAAACACATTTATTTTCTACATAGACATTCATTTAATGTAATACACTCTATCTCTCTGATTTATAGCCCTGTTCACATGCTAAAATAGAGAAAGTGATACTTCCTACCATGAGTGACATGGTGGAGGGAAGGCCAGACTATTTCTCCGCTGAACAATATTATTAAACAACATATTTCTTCTTCATTCTATTGCATGTATTGGGGTGCATGTGGTAATTCTGATGGAATAGGGACGCTTGACTATGTTTGTCAATGAAAAGGAGCCTCTGCAGAAAAAGTTTGGGAACCACTAAGGTAGATTAACAGAACTTTCTATTTCTCTTTCAGGAGGGGGATCTGCCACTTGACATAAAGGACTGGAATAAACATCAAGTGAGAGAGTGGGTTCTGCAGCTGGAATCTCAAGTTAGCTTGGATGTCTCAGTCGCCAACATCTTGTTTCAACAAGATATCAATGGTCCTAGTCTTTTGCTTTTAGAAAAAAAGGACTTATTTGAAATGGGTGTGACTTTTGGACCAGCAAAACTTTTCCTTCATGCCAGAGATGAGAAATTAAAGAAAGAAGAGTTGACTGATCCTACAGTTCAGCCTGGAAAGCCCTGCAAGCCTTATCCATTCTGTAGATACCATGATACCTTTAGTTACGTGGAGAGCAGCATTCTTGATGTTACAGAATCAGGGTCCTCTGACTTTATTGAACCCTGCCACGAGTACAAAGCTTTCATCAATACTCCTGATGATGTCAAACTCCTTAAGTTCACAACTGAGGTCATTCGTTTTGCAGCTGCCTGTATGAATAGTCGAACCAATGGCACCATACATTTTGGAATAGGAGACAGGCCAGACTTTGTCCATGGTCAGGTGTTAGGAGTGGTTGTTAGGGACAAAGAATCTTATGTAAATGAGATAAAGTCAGCCATTGATAGTTTGTTTGAACATAAGCACAAAGAGGGTGCTCAGATGTGCATCAAACCTCCTCGATTTGTTGAGGTTCTCAACAAAAACACCACATCATCTGACAAATGGGTGATTGAAGTGGATATTGTTCCTGATTCTACAGTCTGTGAAGAAAACATCTACCACACCTACAACACAAAAAAAGGAAAGAAAAGAGAGAAAGAAAAGAAAAAAGAATTTGAATGGCAGTCATCAAAGTGTTTTTATATTAGAGATGGTGGTAGCAGCAGGGACCTTCTAGCCCCAACCACATCTGCGAAACCAATGGAAGAGTACAACAAGTTTGTTGACAGCATGACTCACTTATCACAGCTCCGCAAAGATGCAGAGGAGAAGCACCTCACTGTGATAAAACACAGTACTCAAGGCTCCAGATTGACTAAGATGATCACCGGGGGCACCTTGTCTTTAGATAAATCACACTTTGAGCGATATGTCATAGTGACCAACAAGTCACATCCAAGCCATTTTGAATGTCTTGGATTTCTGATAGAGCTCAACCCAACAACTGTTTTAGACTTTGATCCAGAATCAGCTAAACATGGATTACAGAAACACTTTGACCAACAGAGCACAGTAAGCTGCCATTTACCAGCAAACTATAAAATCACAGAGGGGGTTGAGGATATTGCTAAAAAGTTGAAATTGACTCGAAACACCAGTTGGGTGTTCTGTAATGGAGGTTTTGAACTTGAGGAACCTTCAGAAACTGACCAGTGGTTGATGGAAAAGGGAGCCTCTGTGAGAGATGTGATTTCCTTTCTCTGCCGGAAAGATGTGCTTCCAAACAAAAGGTTCCTTGTCATTTTCTTATTATTTTCATCAGTGAGGGAGAGGATGGACCCTCTTGTTGAGACTTTCAGTACATTCTGGCAAGAACTCAGAGGAACTGAACAAATCCTATGTATATTTGACAATGAAAAAGCATTCACCTGCTGGAAGGGCCTCATTGAGGCTCGGTGTGGAATCAACATCTCTGGAAGATGCATATATGAGCTCAGTTTTGCAGAAGTCAATGGCACCATTCTTAGTCTTTGGTCAAAAAACCGCCGTGCCATCCGTTTTCTACCCTGTGGCGGTGGAGGAAAAGTGCCTCTTCAGAAGAAAGTGGAGCGTAGCCTGAATACCTTAGAGGTCCTATGTGAGAACCAATGTGATGGAGGCAACGAGGACAGAATCGCCATAGAGGAAAACTTTTACAAAGGAGGAATAGTGTCATGGTGGAATTTCTATTTCTCTGAGCAGCCTGGATCCACACCGTTTATCAAACGAGACATGTTTGACTACATCATGGACACAGTCATACCAGACTTGTGCTCCCTGAGAAAAGCATGTGTGCTGCTCAACCTCCTACACATACCTGGATGTGGTGGTACAACTTTGGCCATGCATGTATTATGGACCCTTCGACACAAATTTCGCTGCACTGTCCTTAAGAATAACAATTCTGACTTTGTTGAAGTGGCTGAGCAAGTGGTCAAGCTTTTAACGCATTATCATGAGGAGCAAACACCAAAGATCCCTGTTTTGCTGATGATAGATGACTTGGATGATATGGAAAAGGTACATGAATTGCAGGATCTCATTGAAAAAGAATGTGCTCAGAAAAACATTCAGTCCAAGTCTGCACAGGTCATTCTTCTGAACTGCATGAGGTCTGATTCCTCTGAGCTGACCGACCCAACTGCAGACACTGTCGTCATTGGAAATCAGCTCTCTGAAAAGGAACAGAAGATGTTTGAGGAAAAACTAGTTGAGATAGAGAAAAGACACAAGAATGCTGAAACATTCTATGGTTTCATGATCATGAAGAAAAACTTCAAGTCGGAGTACATTCAAGGTGTGGTCCGCAACACTCTGAAAAGCTTCCAGATGAACCAGAAACAATCCCAACTCTTGGCCGTTTTGGTTTTGTTGAATGTGTACTGCAACCGTTCCTCTCTCTCCATCTCTCTGTGTGAAGACTTTCTTGATCTTCAACCAAAGCCTGTTTGTGGAAAAATCAAAGTTGAAGACGGATTTGGGAAATTTTCCAACTTCATCACCCATTGCTCCGTCGAAGGGAAGGTAGTTTTCCAAGGTGTGAAAATTATCCACTCCAGTATTGCGAGGCAGTGTTTGGAGGAACTGAAAAAAACACATAATATGACAAAAGCTGAAATTACTGACCTGCTGCTCACCACAGACCAGTTTTATGAGAGCAGACAAGGCAAAGGGAATCTTCTGCAAGATATTCACCACATTTTGGTAAAGAGAAATTTCTCTTTAGAAGAGGAATCTCAGTTCTCTCCACTCATTCAAGACATTGCATCTGATACACCTGGAATGGAAGAGATGGTGCTAAAAAATGCATCAAAAAGATTTGAGAAAGATGCCATCATCTCTCAATTGCTGGCCAGGTACTACTACCTGAAAAAGAAAGATTTCACTGAGGCAAGATATTGGGCAGAGAAGGCAAAAGAGCTTTCCAAAGACAGCTCCTATATTGCAGACACATCAGCACAAGTTCTTAAGCATGAGCTAAAAAATGCCATTGCAAACTGCCCGCCAGAGTCTTTCAACCCAGAAAACATAGAAAAGTTCCTGAAAATGGGTCAGTCAGCAATAGAGGCATTTCGCCAAGCACAGACCCTCGCAAAGAAGGAGTCACTTCAGCGACTATTGGTCAAAACAGATAACTGCCCTTTCAATACTTCTGGATGCCTTGGAGAAATCCAGGTTGGAGTATTAATCATTGATGTTCTCAAAAAGACGCCAGTGTTTACCGATGACACTGTCCGCCAAGACTTAATGGGCCAGGTTCTCAGTGGAGATGTTAAACTTGAGGAAGTTGAAAAAAACGATCCACGACACAAGAAAAACCGAAACTACTATGTCCTTCTGAAGAAGTGTGAAGATTTACTTTTCAACCTCAAGTACAGGATGAAGTTGAACATTGACTACCTTGACAACCTGTATGTGAATCTGGGGACCAGATTTGGGATGAAAGACAGCCGTGAGCAAGTGGCCCAAAATGAGCTTCTCAGATGTTTCAGACAGTTTGCAAAGGTTTTCTGCAGGACAGCATTTCATTTCAAGAGTGAAGCTATGAATACAAAGATGATTCTCTTCCAGAAGAGACAGATCCTGGAGAACAGCAAAGCTGATACATACTCTGGGATTCTGAATTATCTCTCAAAAGACAACCCCACTGAAATGATGGAGAACATTGTCAGACATTATGATTTTGTTTTCAAACATCAAGCCAAACCAGCTGCAAAGGAAAGGATAAACTTCATCTATGCCAATGTTGTGTTGAGTTGTATCAAATTGGAATCGCGATGCATTCTGCCGTATCCAGACCTGCTGAAGCTCCTCTACCAAGTTCTGCATGAGCAATATTCTCTAAGTGACTGTTTGCCACTTATGTTCATCACTGTAGTGCTGTTGTGGCCACAGCTGGAAGGTCCAAATGATGAAAAACTGGGACGGTACATCTCACAGATGAAGACCTCGTATCATGAAGTGATGAAGGAAGTGTACAATGGAAAGAGCCCCATCATCCATTTCCTGCTAGGGAAGAAATGTGGCTATGAGCGACTGGTGCATATTGGAGAAATTAAAAGAAGCATCATGGCTAGCCAGTTCTCCTCCATGTGGGGAAATGGAAAAATTTGGAAAGACAAGAAAGTGAAGGAGCTCCTCTGCAGGGTCACAGGCGAGGTGAAGAGTAACACTGGGAGGACTGGGATACTTGCAGATACGTGCTTCCCAGGTCTGAAGCTTGAAGTGGCTTCAATGTATCGAAGTCAGATCAGTGGATATGCTGAGGGGTCCAAAGTGTCATTCTTTATTGGTTTCTCAATGAAGGGCCCTCTTGCGCTGGACATTGAGCCTTTAAAGGACTTCAGAGGAGACTAAACATGTTGATCATGGCTCCATCAGTCACATTCAGCCTTTGAATTTGCTTAAATGAGTATTTGGTTAGAAGAACTGTAAGATTCTCTTACAGTTAAGCTCTCACGAATGTCTTAAAATATGCAGGTTTTTCTCTAACAATTATGAAACAAATCAAGCTGTTTTCATGAAAAAAGAGAAAGTTTGTTTTCTTTTTCTTGATGTGATCAAAGGTATTAGTAAGCACAACTGTAGAACTAAACATTTATCCATTTTCTATGTTAAAACGTTGACTTGCACTTGTTATACGTTAAAGAATAGATTAACTGTAAATTTTTGATTTTTTGCCTCCATTATTCTTTTTGAGTTAAATGAAAACTCCCTGTCTTACTCCAGTAGGTTGTTTTAATTTGAATAGTTTCATTTTATTAGTGATATATGAACGTTACAAAGATTTCAAATGTAAATATTTATTATTGTTTGCCATTTTGTATTTCATGTGATTATACTTTAAAAGAATATTTTGCTTCTACATTCCATTAAATAACGAGCATGAGCATTCATTTGTGTAAAACCTTAGATTAGAATGGAAGATTACACAATTAGGATTATTCTTCTGAGTATTCATGGCTGCATTTTGTACAAAATCTGAAAAAACAAGTAGCTAGAAATCAATAAAAGGTTTTCACAGTAAATTTAAGATATTTGCTTGTCTATTTTACAGCAACTGTGACTTGCTCCTCTGTAAATATGCTTCAGATTTTACTTTCTTTGTTGCCAGTTCATTGGGTCTGTTTCACTATATTCCAGCGTGTTCCATAGTCATTAGTCTTGTGGAGTTTATTTCCCAGTGTTACCACACTTGCAGAGGTTTTCTGTTCACTAAAACTCTATTTCGGCATCATCCACCTTCTCCTACATTCTTCCACCAGTTTTATCCTTCATCCTCGTCTTCTGCATGTTTTCTGGGACGCCAAGTCTCATTTCTATTCAGAATTTTATAATTCTATCACAATATGGGTTGCATTGTGTTTTTCTAAACAATTCATCTGCATTATAACACCCCCCACCCCTTTTTTGGTTGATTTATATTATGCCCTGAGAGAGAGAATCTTAGCATTTAGGGTGGTTTACTTTCTTCTGCCCATAAATGTACAGAAATAAATATAGATGTAACATTTACATTATGTAACAAGAAAAGTCTGTGTTGCCCACAAGAGGGTGCCACAAGCTCAGAGGAGATAAGACAGCATCAGCGGCAAAACAACTTTTTACTGCCTTGACCAAGGCCATTTAAAACAAAAAGGGGTTGGAGATGCCCCGATAGATGGCAACACTTTAGAAGAATATATTTAGACCAAATTCAGAATCGGATGAAGCAAGTTTAGAAAATGAGCAAATCCTTTTTAAAATAGCCTCTTTCTTCTCTGCAGATTTAACAACGACCACCTTAAAGGCTGCTGTAGGTCAGCTCATCCTGAGAAATATTCATTAACAAGACAAATGTAATTATTCTCACTTGGATAAGCCTGTTTTTAAAACGGTTAATGAATGTTGGATTAACTTTTGATTCTCCACCTTCTGGTGCTCGTAAAAAGACAGATGGTTGTAAGGGAACTCTCTAACTCCCAGACAGTCTAACTTGTGGTGTAAGCTGAGGTTTGGGTGCACAGCGAGGCAAAGCTGCTCTCTTTCATCTCCTCAGACTCTCAGATGAAGTTCAGGACTTGGCTCAACAAGTGACACATAGCTGCACAAGATTATATGTTGAATATACTGACCTCAGAAAAAATAACCACATTGACAGAAGAAAAAAGGAACCAATTTGTCTATAGATGGGTTTCATGTGACGTCACTGCGTTCCACCGCCGCCATCTTTAGGACCGACCTGGGACCGCAAGTCATGGATCTATTAGGTTGGCTGCCGTGCAGGCGGTTGAGATGATGGCAAATTTTAAAAAAAACAAAAACGGGACTAACGTTTCAAAACATCTCCAACGACAGCAAAACAAGACAGAGGTGGATTGCTGCCATAGAAAGCAATTTTCTTCAGGTTTTATGTACGTAACTTAACATTAAAAAGCCAATAGTTTTGATATTTAAGATTAAAAACTGTTGTGATCAATGAATATAGTTATTTCAAAATACTGCTATAACGTTAATATCAAGTTAGAGTCCATTAATAGTTAGAGTTAATATGGTCCCATCCTGCTGCACTGTGATCCAGCTGGGTGTGTT
>JAVQJG010131812.1:0-10418 GCA_036024015.1 Craterocephalus amniculus | reverse complement strand
AACCCCTTAGCCAAGAAAAAGCGTCACACAAAAGCTAAAAAAAATAGCCGCTATCGCTAACTAAGCTAGCCGGACGTGAAATCGGGTATAGTCCCTTTAATGGAGGCATATAAAGACTAAGACTATATGAAAACATGTTCTATGAAAAAAGCAACACAGCAGCAGCAGGAAAAAAGAGGGAAGCAGCATGGTGGGGGAAAAAAAAAAATATATATATATATATCCCTGCTTATATGTGTTATGTTAATGTGTATGTTTTTGTTTAATTATCATGAAATATTGACCCTTTATTTGGGTAGGTGCAGCCCAGTCGGTGAAAAAAAAAAAGACTTGGAAGAAGTTAAAAATGAAATATAAAAATATAATTTAGTCAGGTGAAACGGAAACCTAACTGGTTTTATTTCACTTGGGTAACGTTTGGCATCTCAAACTATTTAAATTCATTCAAATAATTTAGAACTATACTCTTTCATCCTGGCATGACATTTTCACGCATTATGTTCGCTTTAATATTTCATAAATTAATGTAGTGAAATTTACATCATATAAAATAAACACAGTGAGAGTTTCATTAAACACCATGGTTTAATTCTGTAGGCTACAACAATATAACTCATTCCTATAGATTTACCAGTTACCAGTCAAGGAGTTATGGAGGTTAATCTCATTAAACAAAAACAGGAAATATCATTCTTGGGCTGCCAGATCCAAAAAGACACATCATGAAATTTAGAGACTTGAATACAAACTATAGGTGTGTAGTCATAGGTAATTTTTTTAAATGTTAGAAACAATATGAAAAACTAACAGATAAATCTTTTTTTTTGTCTTTACCTGTCTGAAGGAGAAGGAAGACTAAAAAGAATGAATTTGAGACAGTTCGGTCATATGTAGTCACGCTTTTTGTGATTCAAAATGATAAGAGGAGATCCCTGATGTATGTAGGAGTTAAAGTGGCAAAATTTCCATAATGATGACTTTTCTATCCTGGTTTTCTTCCTCGTGGTCTTCTATTTGTGGGGCAGTGTGTTGCTCTTCTCTAACGGAAACGCTTTAAATCAAGGCACACCTTTCTGCAGATGTTTGCTTTGCTGCTGTGCTCTGCAACTCCAACATCAAACAAAAACATTTTGCAAAAAGAAAACCCGTAAAGCAAGACAAAGAATTTATTGAGGTTGTGGATGTATTGCAGTGAACATAACGAAAAACTGTCAAATAAATGTAAGGACCCAGCTCTGACTTCACATCAGTTCTATTTACTTACCAAATTTAACTAGAAATTATTTAGCACCATCATAACAAGTAATCTGTGTTTTTAAGATCTGTAACACATTGTCTACACCCTGAAACAGAGGTGAAAGGTGTGTTGCTGTGAAGTCAACATGAGGAACAACAAAAGTTTTTACTGTGCATTTTGCTTAGAACCACCTCCCTGACTCTAGTGATAAAAATAGTCAGCGAAACTCTAGAAGGCAGGGATATTCCACACAGCTGGTGCGGATGCTCTAATCTGCCAACAGAGGCTGAAATGAAAACCATCACGTTCTGCTCATGCTCAGGCAAATACCACATGGCCAGTGTAAAGTCGGCATTAGTCTCAAGAATCAGGACAGAATCTGTCCTGGCAGCCAAGCCAGCAACTGCTTATGTTGGGTCCAGTGGAGGAGCAAAAGGTTTTTTTCTCTCTTAACTAATTCAGTTAGCCTCTCTGATCAAATGGATTTTTATACTGTGTCACTCTTGCATCAGACAATAGATGGACTGGGTCCAGGTAAGATGTTTTGTATTGCAGCACAAATTCTATATAATGATGCAAAGGTTACTGTGTGTAATAAGCTTCACTTTTGAATGGTGAAAAAGTTGCCCTCTACTGTCTTCATTCTGAGTGAATATTAGATTAACAAGTCCATCTGTCTTCTGTTTGCTTTTCCTAACTGAGATTTACAGTCTACAGGGAAGACTTAGTACTGCAGTTGCCTTCACATTAAAAGAATAAAAAAGAAAAAAGTGATTAAAGTTAAATGAGAAACATTTAAATGATTGAAAAATAAGCAAAAAATTTAAATATCATAAAATAAAGATAAGCTAAAATGGGTCTATTTCCAAAAGTAACAATCAATAATTCAGCAGTTTTAAATTTAGAAGTTAAAGAAGTTAATTTAGAAGTCCTCAAACCTAAAATGACAGGAAAATTAATTTACACTGTAGCAAGCAATAACGTTAGCTACCTTGTAGGTAAGCATACAGATGAGTTTTATCTGCTGGGATGTGTATGACATCCTGACAGGAGAGAATATATTCAGTTGTATACACAAATTCTTGGAAGTGCCGTTACGTTTCTTAGTTGTTCCTCTCATACAGTTTCATTCTCGTTGGTGAGAATTAAAGACGTACTTGCAGAATAAATTGGTGTTTCAGGTGGTGTCAGAAACCTGAAGGGACCAAAAATCTTTATTCCTCCATTCAAAGACATGATCTAAATGAAAAGGACGGTCTCAGTTTCCCTCAGCTGCTCAGTGAAGAGATGACAGTTGGTAACCAGTGGAGCATGAAACGACAGGACCCATTTCTCACTTCAAACTTGGCTAATTAGTAAATTAGCTTTCAAAATACATACTAGCACATCCACAGAATATGATTGGCTTTGTGCCATTTCTTACAGATATTTATCTGATTTGGGGCACAGGCATGCAAAGATATTTTTGATAGAGTTGCTTTATGAAATTCACCATGAAAAGCAGAATTTTTTTGTTCAGATAATTTCATCCACTATATCCGGATATGCACTGCACATCCTGCAAGTCTCTGTAATGATGTATTATGTATCATAAACTTTCATCTGTTGCTACTAATCAGTATTAAGCACAGATTTACACACATATATTCCAAATGCCAGACTCTTTAGGTGTCCTTTAATATTTTATCCATCAACTCTAATTTAAAAAAGGTACAAAATCACCTGAAAAGTCAAATTAATCTCCCCCCTGGGTGTCTCCTCCTGCGGCAATGTCACAGCCAAGGTTTTAAATATTTATCAGAGGTATTAGTTAATTAAAACAGAGACAGGCTTCAGTTATCCTGTACTCTGATCCATTTCAACAAGCATCTACCAGCATTGCATCTAAAAAACAGGTCAGTAGATTTGGCTCTAAGAGTATGGCACTTTAAATTCACCTCCCAATCAAAATATTTAAGTTCTCTGAATCTACTGAATAATATTTTCTCAGAGCACCAAATCATTTAAAACTTCTTAACCTAGAGAGTACTGCGACATAATTATGGCACAGCATGTGGCAGAAAAGGGATGTTTTTCTTGAAGTGCAATCATATTTTCGAAATGAAAGCAGCAGAACAATAAACAGGATCCCTTCAAATCAATAGAAAAAAACCCCTAACTGTTGAAACCCTACAGAGATTGTGCCAGTTAATTATTATTCTCCCTTTTTTTGCCCAACTCAGTTTGCTAAAATTAGCTCCCAGCGTGACATTTTTGCTAGTGACTGTCTGTCTTTCGATTAATGTGTTGCGAGCTGGAACAACCTGAACACATTAAAAACATTTTGCATATGACATTTCCCATATTACATAAACAATGCTAGTTTTTATATGTATATGGTGCACATACCTCTTCCTCTAGAGCTATACCCTGCAACTTGTAGATGTATTCCTTCTCTAACACACCTGGATCATATAAATGGCTTGTTAGCAGGCCTGCAGGGCCGAATGGCTGCATATGAGCTAATTCAGCCATTTGATTCAGGTGTGTTGGAGAAGGAATACATCTAAAAGTTGCAGGTTTGTAGCTCTGGAGGACATCAACAGTATATAGTCACTTTACCTGAATCCCATCAAGCATCTCGTGAACATAATGTCTCGAACTATCCACCTCTGACGCCGCACCACAAGCTGTCCCGGATGGAACTGATGCCTTGAACCAGATCTGGGAAGACCTCTCTTAGAAAAAGGAACAACTGATTCAATGTTAGGGGTGATCCAGAATACTACCTGGATCCAGGAATTTTCTTCTAACACTAGAAGAGCCAAAAATCCAGTAACTCTCAACACATTCCACAATATAATAAAGTTCTTCCACTGGAATAATTATTACAGCAAGGTCTAAATGTTTTGAGTGTTGCCTTTTTTTGTTTTAAGTAATACACATAAAACTACTAGTAATATCTTGACACTGCTGTTGTGATTTCCCCATCACAATTGTACTACTAATTCATATCTTGACAGCCTGTGGGTTTCAACTGCATGAATATCAAAGTCAGTTTTTGCAGGGTTAATAATAAGTAAAAAATACTTTCCCTAAAGGAAAAGTTTATAGTCATCTTTTCTTTTACAATCAAACTAAAATGAGTCATTTATGTTCTTGTTCTTGAAGCTGCAGGCAAGAATGACCTCCTGCACCTTTCTGTGTTGCAGACGCTGTCCATAACTAACAATCCTCAGGTAACTTTCAGGCTTCTTGTTAAATCTCCGGCATGTACACTCATTGCCTTTCTCTTGCCGGTCTCAGAAAAGGTTAGAACCAGCCAACAGCTTGTGTCTACATTTTCTCTGCCGCTTAACTGATAATCTAGAACAGAGCCAAGCAGCCGTAATAAAGACAGACTTAACCTTTTCCTGGCAAATTCATCAAAAGAAGCAATAACAGGTTGGAGCAACAAATAGAGCCGTGGCCACATTTGGACTTCCCTCTTTGTCAGTATTGGAAGAGATAATTCTGAGGTTAAATCCTCACCTTTCACTGGTTGTTAATGTCTTTTTTTTAATTTGTAACCAAAGGTCACTTTAGACTTCTTCAGGCAAGCACCAGCTTTATTCTGTCCATATCTCAAAAGAAATCCCGTCAAATATGAGCAGATGCAGAGTTAGTTTGTATTTCTGACAACTTCCAGAGGTTCAATCGTCACACCGACCAAACTAAGCCACCGTGTCTCGGCACATTACTCAGCCCGATGTTATGGATTCACTTGCAATTCATCTCCAGTTCTGTGTCGGCACTGTGGAATAGTAAAATATCAACTAAACGTGGAAAGCTGCAAAGTGCTGTGTGTTTTTCATATAACTCATGAAGCTGAAAGATGTGCTGCCCCAGCTGGCAAAAAGAGAAGGAAGGTTTAACAAATGCTTCAGAGAGGAAGACGGGAGGACAGAAAACAAAACCTTCTGACTTTGATTTACAACTGGAACGGAGAGCAAAATGAATCTGTGGCTGTGAAGCTGAGACCCCCCCATCTGCTGTACTGTAGGACAGAGGCAGAGCAGCCATCTGTACCAGAATCTGTTTTAACATTTGCATTTAGTTCAGAGAATTTGACAATCTAGATAACAAAAAACCTGCGATTATACACTCTGCTATCACAAGTGTAGTATAACTTAATGTAAAATATGCTGTACACACAATTCACACACTACATCTGCCAGAGGGAAGAAGTAATTCCTTTTTCATTTTCAATGTTCAACCCGTTCTAATAACTCTGTGTGACATTATTACAGAATAAATGTGCAGGCTGTTCTGCAATGTGGCCGTGAATGCGACACCAGCCCATTTTTATATAAAATACAAGCAATGTCAGAAAATGTTATGAATTTGCAAAAGACAAAGATGTTTTAGATTTTACTGTAATTTCCTGAGCATTGGATGTATTAACTGTATATGTAAAAAAAAAAGAAGAAAAAAAGCTATTCTAATCATGTCTTTCCTCCTCTGCTGGACCTTGGGCTGTGTGAGTATGGAGTGTCATACTCCAACACCTGCCAGAAATTCCTCTCACACTCTCATTTGGAGTTCATGAGGACAAAAAAAAAGTGTTCAGCCGAAGAAATTGTCAGGTAGGAGAGATAAAAATTTGATTTTCTTTGCTTCAAATGATGGTCCAGATTTATTTTTATGCCCAAAAAGTTCTCGGTAGTAAGATTCTTTAGGATAAACTTACAATAGGATGTAAAAATGAAACCAACTTGATAGAGACTTCTTGAAAAGAGGAACAAGGAGCTGGGTCTGGGTGGCACCAAGACTTCAATGACACACATCATCCCGTCCCCGGATCCAGCGTGAGCCACCCAGCGTGGATGATTCACATTGTGAGATGCAATTACCAGCATGACATTTGCTTTTAATTGGGTTACCAGTGACTTCTTTCTGAGACAAAGGTCATTTTCTGGCTTAAGTCAAAGTCTTCCCCTGCCCATATTTCAATGACAGACCGATGAAGGATGGTCTGGTCAGCGACAAGATCACACTGGCCCTGAAAGTGACATTTACAGATCATTTACAAGCTCTTTGGTAAGTAGAATTACACAGGCCATAAGGCAAATTGTATATCAGCTCCTGTGGAAACAACACACTGTCACATGTGGGCGTTCCAGTTAAACTGGTGCCAATAAAGAAACTATATTTCTTCCTATACAGTGTCTGGCATTCATCCATCCAAAGGATGAGGTGAAATAGCTGGAGTGTATATTACTACTATTACTGCCTTTAAATATTAGCAAATCTGAGCTTCAACATGTGGCGAGAGTGATTCTGCTGTCAGTTTTATGGCTCATGCTTTTATAGCCTTTCCCACCTCAACATGGCTACTGCCAACTCAGAGCAGCAAATGCATATTAATAGAACTGAGCTACAGCACATGAGTTCATTTCCTTTGTCTATATTTGTTAAAGCATGCCGACCACAAAAGGCTGCTTTTAATCAGCAGTCACCTGTTAAATACTGGAAAGTTTCAGCCTAAGTAAGTCGATGGCAGCTTGAGTGATTTTACTGCTTTCTTACTTTTTACAATTAACTAATCAGGTCAGATACTAAGGGAGCTGGCCCCAAGGTGTTTCCTAGCAACCGTGTCGCTGTGATCAGCCTGCAATGCTGGCCTGTGTGTGTGTGTGTGTATGTGCGGAGAGGGAGAGTTATTGCTGCAGTAAACTCTCTCGTCTATAAGTGATTTGTGACTTCCCACTCTTTTGCTATGTCGATGTAGCAAGGCAGGCACACAGCAGCTTTTGTTTGAGCAAGCGCACTTTTATTACTAGAAGGCGTTTGGCAGGTGGAGCAGGATCTAACTTACAGTAGAGGCATGTTTATCTAAAGGACAGCAAAGCTCTCTCTGACAGTCAAGTATACGTGTTAGAAGCATTTCAAAAGAGCTTTGTGGAATACTTTTATTTACTGTAGAGGTGAAGGAGAACACAAAGCAAGCTCCAAATAGGCGATGCACATAATTTTTTATTTAGATACTATTTTCCTGTTCTCCATTTTCTATAAAATAGTTTTATTGGTTTCGCTGCAGCAAACTGTAAATCTAATGTGTTATTTGCAGATTCTACAGGAACTGTTGTCTTACTGAAAACTGTCATTTAAAATGTGATATTTGTAGTGTCCTCAATGAATATCACCTTTAAATTAGATGACAAACAAACGGTGGAGGCTAATTGTGCCTGAACTGGTGTGGTATGCAATCTGACATGATCATCTTACTATAAGTCTTTATAGACTTGGCCAGCTATAAATTTGCTATGACAGCCTGTGTAAAAACGTATTAAGGGGAAATCAAACAGGTTGGCAGATGTGATCATGTTTCAAATCACCTAAAAAAAATCACCAACTCTTTAACAAAGATGTCCAGACATTGCAGGTTTTAGAAGTTCCCCTGTTTCCCTAATATTTCCCCAACAGCTTCTTTATCAACAAAAACCTGTTGATTTGTGTGTTGAAGGGGAAAAAAACATTTAAAACCTGGAGAACATTGACCCTACAGGATTGGAATTAGGCATATATTGTCTGGGAGTAAAGTCAAACAACTCTAAGAATCATAGACTATGATGTTGACTTTAGTTCCAGAGGCACTCTACATGTCTGCATTTTTCTGGCAAGAAAGCACACCTTTCCTCTGATCTCTTAGCCCGGTACATGCTCTGCTGCTGCAGCTCTACTCGGACAGTCCCGAGCATGATAAGGCAAACAACTAAGACATTCAGAGGCACCAAGGCCTCAAAAGGATGGACAGCAAAAAACAGATGTAAAATTATTTTCTTATAGCTTTCTTGCTACTGTAGCTGGAGTGATTATCCTTGCTGTCTTATATTGGCACAAAACTAATGAAAAACAGTAATTTGTCTGAATTTCTGCTGAAAACAGCTGAGTGCATTAAAAGATCATTGGCGACTCATTTTCAACACATTCAGCATGTAGAATAAAAACCAAAAAATGTAACATGAAATAGCTTTATCACATCTTACAAATTTGCCCATTTTGTCTCAATCTTCTTTCAAAGAAAGTCATCAAACCACTGTGTAAAATGATTTAATGCAATGCACACCCACCCAGAGAATCAATGGCCTGCTTACATCCACTATAATGAATACTGCTCAACCTTGGATTAATGGACAGTTGCAGTAGTATTTTATTGCACATCAACAATATGGCTAAGTGAACTGCTGGGGGCGGCAGGAAGTACGGCTACATTACTGAGCATGTGGGAGGCAGATTTTCAGCACATTTCTACATCTGACATTTCTCATAAGTGACTGGCATACGGGGGAAACCAAACGATCCAAAAAACACACGAGCATTGATTATCCTTGACATGCTTGTTCTTGTGATGGGAACGGAGATAGACTGTGAAATCATTTTCCCCTCGTTCATTTCCTACTGTTGTACAGCTCTGTAAAACAATACTTTGGTAATTTTATTCCGGGGATGTGCTGTTAAACAACACAAAAAACACTGTCAACTTCACTGGCCACTGATGACTTCATTAGCCGGTATAAACCGTTCATTAGTTGAAGAAGATGAAAAGTGATCCTGACTTGGAACAAAGCTTTGCTTTGATCAAACTTAGTCATCCCGAGAGGAGGCTGGCTCGTTGTCTTTATAATATGTTGACAACAAACCCCAGTAGTCTGTCCTCTATAGTTTGCATGTGAAGGCCCACATTTGTGTCTTAAATTGTATGCGTCTTTTGGGGGTATGCTTGTGTCTGTTAAGAGAGTGTTGCTCTGAGGGGGGCTGAGAGGGTAGAAGTGTGTGCGTGCGTCAGAATGTGTGAAGTTGTCTTGGATCTCCCTTTGGCATTAGCTCCCGCTAGCAGCTCTCTGTCTATGTTGTGTTTGTAGATTACAAGGACTGTTGATTTCAGGATGTTTTTTTTTTTTTTTTCCCCAACTTCAAAGTTTGACTGATCTTGTTTGCAGTATGGAACCATACCACTTAAAACTTTCATTATTACTTTCCCTCTTCTCTATCTTACCCTTACCTCCAACCACACAGGCAATCTGTCAACAGTATGGTGGCTTCCATTGCAGCACTGTGGTTTGACACATGACTGCATACAATAACATAAGCTCTACTCATCTGATTTTCCCGTCCCTGTGTGAGTTAAGCCTGGAAGACGTAAAAAAAAAAGAAGCAAGATGGACTGCTCAATCAGGCTTGCAACAGCTTTGGAGCCTGCGTTAATGCGAGGCAGCGGGGGCTAAGGCATTTGCGGGTTGCCACTGGAAAGTAGACACATCAAAAATCCTGCGGAAATCAAATACAACAACTTGAAAGCCTTTTAAAGCCCAAGACAGTTGAGCGTTAGAGTGCATTACAGTGCGTGCATTAGTAAGTAAGGATGGTTAGCATTAAATGACATTAATCATGCACCCATTCAGTGTGTTGTGGAAGCTTTTGAAGTGTCGCTGAGTAAATGCTTGAGAGACCTTAAAAGGATACGAATAATGCTTCATGTCAATCACGGATGTCATCCATATGTGCAAATACTCTTATTCATGATTAAATATTTTGCAGTAAACAGGAAATACACAGTAATGTGGCACAACACTAAAACTACTGACAGGTGAGTGGGTATGTGATCAATGGCACCTCTCAAAGGGTGGGATGCTGTATATTATGCAACTTGTAAGCAGTTTTTAAAGTTTAAGTGTTAGAAGCAGCAAAAATGGACAATTGTAAGAATCTGAGTGACTCCAATTGGGCTTTTTGTAGCCGTTGTTCAATCAGTGACTGTACTGACCCTTCCACCCATTGTGGGCACTTGAGTTAAATGATGGAGTAATAAAAGAATGTGGCCTGATTTCCTGAATTACTGTTGGTTTTATGTTGTATAATAAGACTGCCTGCATATGGATGTGTCACAAGGTGAAAAAGCAGGTGCTGCCAGAAACTGGACTGTGTCCCACTAGCTTGGTTTTAGCATGGTTTTAGTGTAGGTTTTATCTGTTTTATTGCATGTTTTTAACTTGTTTTTATCCCAAGCTAGTGGGAGCTTTAATGAACTGAATGGCAGCACCTGTGGAAGGACTCCTCCCCTGCCAATTAAGGACACATTTAAGCCGGTGTGCAGGCAGCAGGAGGGAGGAAGGACACACACTGAGACACGGCAGCCGAGGGTGAGAAGCGGTGCGGGAGG
>JAVQJG010131793.1:0-15521 GCA_036024015.1 Craterocephalus amniculus | reverse complement strand
TAATTTTCTGAGACAGACCTGTATGTCATCACAGCAATTAAGTCTTTAATAAAATGTATGTATGTGTATATATATGTGTATATATGTATATATATATATATGTGTATATATACACATATATACATACATACATACATACATACACACACACACACACACACACCCCTAGTAGCTAAAAGCAGAGCAACACTGTCGAATTTGGTTCCATGTACTGTGATTACATCATTCCTCCTCTTCACTTGTCTACAGGTGGCAGCATGAGAAGGACTATGAGGTTGATGTTTGAACAAAGGAAGCAGTGTTCTTGGTTTATATAAACACCCCACCAGATAACAGTAGGAAATAGAAAAAACAAATACCTTTAATTTAATGCTTGACATTTCTTGAGGTGATTTTTTCCCCTCTCACTTGATAACCATGTGAAAAGTTCTGGCACTGTATACGAAGGCAAACATCTCCTGAATATATTTGTCTTTCAGTTCTATTCAGAATTTTTACAAACCAAATTCCTGGTATTAGAGGGCTGGTCTCCAACATGGATCTGTAATTAGTTTTAAATTTCTTCTCTTTGTTCTCATGCTTTGATAAAAAGGGAAGTGTTTTGGGGTGTAAAAGTTGGTGAGTTAAATTGGTTCTTAACTTGCTTTCCATTTATCCTTTTTTCCAATCCATCAAATCTTTAAAGATATTAAAAGGAAGGGATTTCTATTCAAATATGTAAGAAACACTTACATGAAATGTGTATTTTGTAATCAGGAGAGTGTAAAAGTCAGCTTGACATAGTACCTAAACATCACTCCAAAAGCCACTGAAAACTGTTGATAACATTGCATCACGGACAGATAAACAACCAGAGTTAAACTGTTAAATGGAGAGTGTAAACGATTGAAACTAAATTGTTCTGCTGCCCCTTGTTCTCGTCACCCTGACTTTATTGGTAATTTCTTGGAAGTGTTCCCTGGCAATTACCCTGCTGACAGAAGAACTAACAGTAATGTAAGAGAGGTAAATATTGAGTTTCATTTTAACAAGGCTTTCCTGGCAGCACAGAGCTGATGGAGCCGAATGCTTGTTTACGACACGCATACATCTGTTTCGTGTCAGTAGAGAATCGCATTCCCTGATAGACACAAGAAGACTTTGTGTTTGTGCAAGGAGAGTTGCGAATGCATGTCTGAAAGAACCTCCTCAGGGCATTAATGCGCTGCCTGACAAGTTGTTATGGGAGAATAATGTGGAGTTATCCTCCATGCAAAGTGAAGGCGGATTTCAGCCAATTCACCCAACACCACAGAGGGAGCAGGATTAACAGTAAAGTGCTCTTCAACGACTGAAATGATATTTAACATTGTGCTGGGGCGGTTAGTAAAAAGACTGATGGATCCTGAGTGTGCTTCTGAATATTTAACATATCCAACATCACGATTGCTAAAGGCCGTGAATCTCTGGCCCCGTTCAGACCCGGGGTTAACATATGTCATTGGTGATTTGATTACAAATGAGACCATGTCTTCACATGCATCTGAAGTTATAGCATTTTCTCACTCCATTTTAAAATCGATGCATCCCCTCTTTCATTTAAAAAAAATGCATCGTTGTTTTTTACATGCAATGTCTATGAATGAATCGAGGGACTTAATGGACAAAACAAGTTAAAGCACTTTGAGATCCAGCTCGAGATTTTCACAGCTGGTGTCATAATTTTATGATGCAAGTTGTGAAAAGTCGTCTTTATATTGCCATCCATGTAAATGACATCAATTACATGGAGGGGTGTCTCAAATTCGGCCCAGGTCACATCTGTGTTAATATGGCCACACGTGTCCCAGAGCACCGTGCATCCCCAATTATAGAAAGAGATTTATTGTCTTCCTCAACATCTAAGTAGTTACCGCTCATTTGTAAGCGGACGGCTCGGAGTGCATTTTCTCACCAGGTCTACAGACGTTTGTAGTGGATTTAAAATCTCAAGACAAAACCTTGAGTCCTGAATCTGTACATAAAAACATCAGCTTTAATTGTTGTGTGTTTTATAAGACCGCACTTTTATGGTATTTGACCTAAATTTATATCAGCGTGAAGACATGACCTTTTAAGGTGATGACAGAAACATTAATCGGAGAGATGACACATTTGGATTCAAACAGGTGATGTTGCAGTTCATGGTAACCTAATATACAACTCCATGAAGTACATGTTTACAGTATGCAAATATATGAGCTGACAGAAGGACGAAAAGCTAGAGAAAAATTCACTTGCAAAGGGGCTCGTGTTGATGGGAATCTTGTAACTATCAAACTAACTGGACTACAAACCTGTCACGCTTGATTTGACCATTTTCCTACAATTTCTTCATGAATAGCACAATAAGTGATGTCATTCAGATAGCTGTCTGTAGCCTTTCATGTGCTTGTCTCCCCAGGTAAGGTAAAGCCTCTTAAGTCTGATCTGTTCCTTTAAACAACTCGTCCACGAGTGTTCGTGTGCCAGCAGTAACAGGCGTGCTTCTCTGGGCTCCCCACGCTGTTTCTATTGTTGTAGCCGTCCTGTTCTCTCCTCACACTCTCAGTGCTGCATCTTTAATTTTCAGAGCGCTTGTCGGCGTGTTCGCTGGTTCGTGTGAAACAAGTGAGAGTTTGAGTTACAGTGTTTATGAAAGGTGAAGATGTATGGTTGCTTTCTGTTTGTGTCTGTATCTATGTGTTCTCCAACATTTTAATCTGTCTGTTTGTCCCTCTCATATCTTTGTAGTTGGCCATTGCTGGATTGGGATGGTAATTAAAAAAAGAAAGAAAAAAAAAGGAAATAAAAACACCCACCTTTTCCATTTCTCATATCTGTGCTCTAAAGTGGAGGCTTAACTGATGCCTGACTTTATAGCCCACCCCCCCAACATACATACACTCCTCACCCTAACCCCCTCCACCCCAACATCATCCACAATCCCATCTGAGACTGCAGCTTGCTTTCTGCCACTTAAGAGGTTAAAAACCCAAACCGTCTGGGTGCTGCCTGCCGCATGCCTGAAGATACCAAAGCCAGGCTGCACGCTCAGCCTGCCTGTTGTCATGGCAACATCATCACTCATCACCACGGCCTGTTTTCATTGAGATCTGGTTGGTCCATGAAACTGATTTCAGAAAGCTGCTCGACTGTGAACCCTTATTGCTCAGTAACCCCTTGTGCGCTAGCTTGTTAGCTCTGTGGCAGTGATGGGGGGGCGGGGAAGAAAAGATTGGAGTGTCTCTTGTACATCCAGTCCATATGTGCATGTCTGTAACTATGGGATAGATGGAAAATGTAAATGCATACGGTACCAGCCAAACATTTGGACACCCTCTCCCCTTAAATCCAGTGAGAAAGCGCTGTAGCATCTTTACTTTATGACCCTGTCCAACCGGAGCAACAGGTGTGCCTCAGCCTGCAGGTGTCTAATCAGAAAGCCAGTTAAGCAGTATTTGATGCTAAGAGAAATGCATCTGATCTGCTGCAAACAGACGGCAAGACCTTGCTGAGTAAATAAGGTCTGACTTGTAAACAGCAGCAGACCTGACACTGAGTAGGAGAGCGGGGCAAATGGCCGCCTGAGCGTGGGCGTTGACGGCACACTGCTGGGTATGTTTGTAGCCACTGCCAGTGACATTAATTTGACCTGCCAATCATCATCCTGTGCTGCTTTGCTTGACCATAATAACTCCTGTGTACAGGAGTGGCGTGGACGGCTGCAGCTGAGGTTCGTAGGAGTAAGACTTCAGCAGAACCGGAGATTTAGTGAAAGGTGTAATGTGAGATGTCTGCTTCTTTACACAACATTTGCTAGTGTTATTTGTTGCCAAGCGCTCACCACTGCAGCGTTCATGTTGTGCTTATTAACTCTGTGTGGTATCTATGACATCTCCACTGAGTAGCACAATGCCGTGCTTGGCTTGTTTTGGAACAACGCTGATGACCATTTATTTTCAATAAAAATAAATTAGTTAAATGTAATTTAAATATATATATATAATCTATTTCAATTTAAATTAAAAGAGCACAATGAAAATGACATCTGCCTTGAGCATGTGTATTGTCTCAACCCCGACAAGCCAGAGGTGTCCGTTAACACAACGACATAGCCACACTTCACACAATGTCCAGCTCTTTGCCGTTGCATTTCACAATTTTAAAGTTCTTCCATTTTTCTGGTTTTCCTTTTTTCCCTTTTTGTTTCATATTCTCCCGCTCCCAAATTTGGGGTTTGCTGTATTATCTTAGCTACCCGCTCCCACCAGATGCAACCTTAAATCCACCCACTTCCACGGGAGCCCAGTCCCAGTATGATTCTCTGTCATTTTTCTCAGCCACATAGGAGCAGTATTAATAGTATATTGAACTTGAAATGTAATTATCATTTGCCTTGTCGTCGTTATTGGTTGTTTTTTTTGTCTGACAAGTGCCAAAGAACATCTTGACACGCTGCTCTGTTGTATCGGCAGCATCAAATGTGTCTTCATTCCGCGTTGTGTTCTTTTTATTGGCTGTGTGACTTCTCCAGAGGTTCCTCCCTTTCTGGTTGCTTCAACCTTCAAAAAATGTACTTGTGTTAAGGATCATTTGTGAGGTCAAAGAGCTGTTGGCTTTTTTGAGGATTAAACAGAATATTGATTTAATGCTGTTTGAAAAATGCCCTAATCAGGTAGTTAAAACATGCAGCCTCAAAAGCTGCATGATCTACATTTAGAGAAACAAGAGGACTCTGGTCTGCCTGAAAAGTGGGGGTCTTGGTTTTTCATGCAATTTGGTTTGCTTGAGTTAATTGCAATTTGAAAGCAAACCAAGCCAAAACTCAGCCTGAAATTCTTCAGAAATGCCCACCATATCAAACTAAATCCATCAGAGATTTTAAAACCATTTCTGTAGGAAAAAGTTCAGCTTTATTTGAATTGCTGAAAAACATTAGCTAAACAGATATTCATTTAATGTTGCTATTATCCACTACCTCAAAAAAAGCAGAACTGTGTGAGTGTTCATGCAAAGCAGCAGGGTTGCAGGGTGTGGATGAGGAAGACTAGTTCTGCATGATGATTGGACCTCACAGTTCTGCTGCTCCCACTAAACAGATCCCCATCAGGTCTTGTTCTTTCTGTATGTTTGCTGGTTCCAGTCGCCCACAATCACACGCTTTCAGCTGAAATGACGAATATGCTCACTACGTTTTTCTCTTGTACAGGGACTTTTAAATTATTACGCAGCAGATTAAAGTGCCAGATTTGGCATACATGATGGCTGTTATTCTGAAACATTAAAATGGATCTCTGTGACTGATTCTCTCCCTTTATGGGACATTTGTAACAGCTTTAGAATATTCATAGAGCAATTAGGAATCTGTGATAAAATACCCGTTCAGACAATTATTCTTTTTAAACCAGTTGCCTGGGCTCATTTGAATAATTTCTCTCTCAAATATTCATTTGCTTTTTGGTCCACTTGTCATCACTCAGTTATGAATAGACATATAGACCCTTTTCACATGATGTCACACAACTTCCATTTAAAAGCGAAGCAGGGCATCACTTCTTCCGGTTTCCGCCGTTTCATATGAGGATACATTTAAAACATTTTCCAGCAAAACTTAGAGTATTTCCTAAAGTAAGATTGAGACTACAAAATTTCTCGTGTTGTATTGACCATCTTTATTTTCCTCAGTATCGTTAGTGGTCTTTGCCTTTACTTAAAAGGCCTTGAAATGTGAAAGTAACATCAAAATATGCCTAACAAGTAGCAACGTCAACTATGAGCTAAATATAATAGAGAAATGCGGTCAGGCAATTTATGTTTTTTCAATTTACTGTACAGAAGTATCAGAAATCTGATCGATTTAATGTATTTTTCTCTCCCCGATCTCCGTGTGTCCATCTCTCGGCAGAATGCATTCATGGCACAGTCGCTAAGACGCTGCTATTGCAGTGTCCCTGGCTGCTAAACAATAAAAAATACCTTCCCGAGCTTAGTTTTCACAACTTCAAGTTTGGAGGCTGGGGTGGCAGACACTTTTTGGGCTAGTCTTTGCATGTTTCCCAAACAAAATAGGGTAGATGGATGAGAAAAAGTGTGAAATCCATTGGTAAAACACCACACTTACAATAGCGGAAGTCCGGATACCCTGCTTCAAAAGTTATCTGACGTCACTGTGAAAAAGGTGTATTATATCTTTTTTTTAGGTTGATTTAACAACATTTGGAATTTTGGCTATGGAGATTTTAAGTGTCCATAATGAAATATGTAGTCCAGAAAAATAAAAGTAGTTCTTTGCAGCTTTCAGACAGGTTGTGTTTCTTCATCTTTTGTTCTGCATTGACTTTGGACAGAAGTCAGCATGATATGCATCCGATTATGAAAGAAGCATTTTGCAGCATGAAATGAAAATGCATGTTTGACCTTCCATGACAGCAGTGCTTCTGTGACCTTTTCAAATGTTTCTACAGGTGTTTAATTCAGCAGAGCATCTTAGACGAGTACTGCATTTATTAGCCCAACTATTTTTCTGTAAACACCGAATCCAGGATTTCACAGGTGTAAGCATGGAAACTAAATAAATATAATTACATGTGTCTGATCATGCAGAGCAGATTTACTTGAATGATACACTTAAGTTGGATATGAGTTTGCAGAATATGCATTACCAGTTTTCTGTGGACAGCCCATCAACAGGGACCCTGACATGGTCCCCAGACGTTTGGGCTTGTAAACACAATGAAAACATTTAAACCTGATTATCCTATCACAGACAAACGGTTGCGGTCTCAGACAATCCAGATCTGAGACAAGTTGGCGGTTCAATCCAGTCATCAGTCATGAAAGTGTAAGTTTCAAAGATGCCTTCAACTGAAAATCTAGCATGTGGAGGAGTTGTGAGTGAGCCTTCCATGAAGTGCTGCCAACGAGGCAAGGCCAGGTTATACGAATATAAAAAGGGAAATATGATGTAGAACCTGAAGTCTGTCTGGGAAATTTTGCGAATTAAATGTTGGTGAGAGCATTTATGCTCCCTTTATATCATAACAGACTCAGAAGAGAAGCCCTGGAGAGCAACTATTGTCTCCCAACAACCAGGTGAATAGACAATATATGACAAATGTGACAATGACACCAAAAACCTGGGAGTCTGAACTTTCTTTGAACAACTAAATGCTCCCTGAAGACTGTGTATCGATTTAAAGTTCTATCATCTGCCACGGTTTCCCCTACTCGAAGATTAAATGAAAAGCAATAAATAAGAGAGTTACGACGGATTTCTGTCTTTTCAATCTCTGCTCCACTTTAATGGTAATTGAATACAGTCTGAATTTGATTTTAATTGTTGGGGGAAGTAATATAAAATAAAAAGTAAAAATGAGCTGAAAAACCTTTGGAAAGTTGGAGAATAGTGTGGTTAAACTCTACAGAAACTTCCATGAATGCAGTGGGGTATTACATTCAGCTTGAACTGAAGGCAATGCTTTTAGTCTTAGACTAACCTTTTCGGTTTAGAACATGGACCAACACATAGAAACTCAGCTAAGAATTCAACATCCACATTGAAGAGATGCTCCTTCTCAGCGAGAGTCGCAAAAATGGCAATGTTACCAGTTCTTCCAGCTTATCCTCTAACCATCTAGTTGTAAAAATTTCTGACATTCTAACGCAGCTCATATCTCACCTCCAGCACAAACTCTGTTTTAGAGACATAACAAGCTACTAAATACACAGAAAAAAATAGAACATCTAATGTATTGAGCCAACTGAATCAAATGAAAGTTATCTTCGCTTATGATGCCCAGTCAAAAAGCAACTGATGGCTGCTGTAATAATAAGCCAAACAGCTGTGTAACCTCTGAAGTGACAGCAAGTATTGAAACTGCCATTTGCTTTTCCTCACATTTGGCAGGATTGCACTTATAGTACAGAGCCTTTAACACTTCACAGGCAAATGTCAGGCCACATTTTTAGAGACATTCGTGCTCAACAGCATCTTATCTCTCTGCCAACAGTCACATTTATAGCAAGGCTGGCAGTACTTTCCATCTTCAATGCTCTTCAAAAGCAGGTTTCTGGGCAATTTTGGCATAAACTAAACCCTTTGGTCAGGCTGTAAACTGAAACTATCTGTTAAATTGGATGACAGGATGTAACCTCTTTGTTAAATGAGATTAACAGCAAACTGACCCTCTGACAACTTTGTTTGCAGCTGCAGCTGTGAGACATGTTTGCTCCTGTCCCTAAAAATTGAGACACGGTAATGAACTGGATGGTGTTTATTTGGTTACTTTGTCTGATACTAATTGCATGTCTGGTTACTTTGCCGCATCAACCTCTGACTTTCAGCTCTGACGAGAGGCTTTAAAGAGGATTCAGCGTTTTATGCAACCACGTCTGAGCCAGCAGAGCTCAATTAGAGGACATATTGAGCTAAGGTCAGCGTTCCTGATGCTTATTTGAAATTTTGCAAACAAATAAAAGACATAAAACTCTTGACAATATGCATCTAGTGAAGTGGAGGTTAACTGTACTGTAATATACATTAGACACCTTTCCATGCTAACAATTTGTTGCTTTTTTGCTGCCATCCACTTTCCTTGCACAACTATTTTTTTTACAAATATCTACCATAAAAGTTACACATTTCCAACATGCTTGATGCAAATTCTGAATAAATCTATTGTAGAACAACAAGTCTACCTTGTCTTATCTCTTTAAGTTTGGTTTTATGAAAAAAAAAAACACCATTTGGTGTGCGATTTTAAAAGAGCTTCAACAAAGCCTTAAAATGTAATGAAATGACAAAATATGGGAGAAATAATGAATACATTAGCTTACCAAAAGTTATACTAGCTAATTGGACTTGAGCAATATAAATGAGTTCATAAAACTATTAGTTTTTACATTTTTAAGTAAGTCTGGTAATCTTTCATACTTAAAGTAAAAAAAAAATCCTCACATACTTGTTCCAGAAAGTATCATACGTACATTCAGCGCCCAATGCTTAATCTTACTTCCAAATGCCATTTGACCTCAATTACTGTAATCAGCAGTCAATACTGTTGCTATGGATGATTATGCTGTTAGAATAACATAGAATAACATTCCTATTTATCAGGTTGCTGCTGAAAATAGCCCTGAAATAATTAGTTTTTAATTAGATCCAGCTGTGCTACCGAACTTGTAAAATAAACCTCTCAATATTTTGTTTTGATTTTAATATCTCCCAGGCTCATTTCAAGCTAAAATGTGGTTTGCTTCATTATGCATCAGGTGAGCAGCAGAAATTTGTGCGACATTTTCAGAAATATACTGAATGGTTGCATCGACTGTATAAGTCCTGCTCTCTATAACATTGCAGTATTACTCTAGGCGATACAGGTCTCACGTCTCTGGGTTTGGATAAGATCGATAGAAAATGTTGACTGGCATCAATGTTAATTTGTTCTGTAGTAGCTCCACAAGACAAAAACATCTGTTTTATCACTTTAAAATAATTTCAGCCAGATTAAAAAAACATTAACTAATTTAACTTAGTACAATTTAATTTTTTTAATCCATGATTTTCTTTGCTTTGCCTTTCATCAAACAGCATAGAAAAAGAAGCAGTATGTATAATTCACAGCACTCCATGACCACACACAGCAGAGCAACTGCTTCTTTTATGTGGAAATAAAATGGTAAATACTGCTAATGTTACATGTGGCATTATTGTCAGGGATCTTCTTGCTAATGATGGTGATATACGATAATGCAAACTCTGCCAGCCTGTTACTATAGTCAGTAACAGAGACCTCCCTGGAGGTTTTTTTCACTGGAAAAAACAAGAAAATGTTACCTACACAAATGGTTGTTGCACTGAATCTGTCCTCTGGCCTAAAAGCAAATAGTAAGGCACGAAGTAGAGCTCTGTATCAGTTTAGTTGCATTGGGTAGCAATCCTGTACTTTTTAAAAGATATGAATAATGACAAAATGAAGGAATTTCATAAAAATTATAACTGGATGTAGACTTGAGGTTTAGATTTGACCTGCTGTGTCGACTCTCTCCATTTTCTGATTCTAATTAAACCATTAAACATCTTCCAGTTATGTTTCCTTAGCAGGCTGAACTAAAAATGCCTGGTAGATTTCATTCATTGCTAAACTAATTTTCCCTCCCATCAATCTACCACAGCAAATACATTCTCATTAATCAGTAAACAATAGGTTTACTTCTTCATCGTTTGTATTTCCATCAATGTTATAAAGTATTACCTCAAACTACTAACTGAATTTAACACATGTAAAGAAAATATTTCTATTACAAAATTACTGAAGAACAACAACTGGATAAACTGTTTCTGCACTGTGACCCTGAACTTTAGAGTTCACAAATCAACTTAGTATTCATTCCTCAAGTCAAACTGTCCGATCAGATGACAGATAGTTTTATCTGCTTTAGTTCTGCTGCAATTTTGGAAAAGTGAGACACACTGGCCACTTTATAAAAAGGGACAAATGCTTGTTGATACAAATAGCTAATCAGTTAACCACATGGCAGCAACTCAACACATTTTGGCATGTTGATGTGGTCCTGATAAGCCGCTGGGGTTCAAACTGAGCATCAAAGGCAAAAGAAAGGGGATTTAGATAATTTCTTTGGCCCCCTTAGTGCTCTTAGTGTACATAATATTAAAACACCACAGATTGTTAGAAATTTGTTTCTTTACTTTATCTGTGAAGTTATATTCTTTTAGTATCTGTGTGCAAATACGTTTATCCAATGTTATGTTTTACAGATACAAATCTTCTTCTGCATATTAGTTCTGTACACTAGCAAACACCTGAATTTGAACTTCAACATGATTTATGACTACAGCGCTTAGAATCATTGGTGAACATTTAATTACAAGCTATAAATTTTATTGTCTCTTGTTTGAGCAAATAAAAAGGTCCTTACCGCCCTGTGTCAATATTTTCACATCCTGCATCTGCCGTCATTTCATTATTTCCAGGAACTGATAATTATAATTTTTAAAAAGACAAGATGAGGTTCAACTTTTAGATTGATTCAGTCATGTCTCTAACAATTCTGGCAAACCAGTCAGTATACAAAGTGGCAATTTAAGAAATGGTAGATCTCTGCCACTACTAAAACATAAAGAGCTACTCATTGCAGGTATTACGACCAGGGGTGGGTCAGGAACATTTGGATGGTAATGTTAAATACCTTTAACATAAGCTAGAGGAATTGGATATTATTAAATACTACAGGTTTTTTCATCAATTCAAACTGGAAAATGAATAAAAGGTTTAACTCAATGAAGTATGCTACTGTTGCACACATGAAACAGTGCAAATTTAAAAGATACTTATAACTTAAGGTATAATTTTTACTATGAAGAAAGCTCTTTAAATTCCTTTTAAGACAATAAAAAATATGTACTGTAGTTATCCTAAAAATCCTGAATGCTTCAATTCAAAAAAAGGAAATAAGAATGAAGCTCAGTTTTTTTTGCATTTTTTGTCATCCTAATATCTAGAAGATGACAAATATAGATAGAAATTCAACAGAATTTTATTCAGGGGAATGTTTTTTGCTAATTTGTGTTATTAAATTTGTTGAATTTAATAAGAGGTGCAGCACCGACCCCAGGCATAACAGACTGAACACCTGCTCGTGGCCCCTAAAGAGCACTTAAAATGTCAAGATATTTAGCTAATATTTACAAAAATGTCATTAATATACATCAGGGGTGCCCTAATCCGATCTTCGAGAGCTACATGTACTATCCTACAACTTTTACATGCAACCCTTCTCCAACACACCTGAATCAAATGAATGGCTCGTTACCAGGCTTCTGCAGAGCTGAATGACAAGCTGAAGGAATTCAGATTTTTGATTCAGGTGTGCTGGAGAAGGATTGCATGTAAAAGTTGCAGGATAGTAGATCTTGAGGACCTAACTTGGGCACCCCTGACATACATAAGTAACACACAAAAACCCGACACCACATTTATCACTACGTTGACTGTTGAAAAAAGCCATTTTTCTGAATTTTCTTAGAAAATCTCTCCTAGAATGATACCAGTGATGTAAGCATACAAGTAGTGCAGATAAATGTGTGTTGGTTTCACAATGATTAAGCATTATTTTGCTTATGGATCCAAAAAGGCCCTGTACATGTATATTTTGACTGAAATGAACTCATAAGATTCATCAATTTATCATCACAGTGAACTTCACTAGAGATTTTAGACTTTTTTTCTTTCTCTCATTTTCTGTTCTGCCATATGCATTCCCTTCAGCAATATGGACGCAGAGATGTTCCTAAAGTTTAAACGACATTTAAAACTTTTCAACAGGAGAGCAGAGGGTCTTCCTTTAAAGATATTCTTCAACATTACAAAGGTTCAGCTAGATGTTTTGGTTGTCTTAAGAGGGTTATGATATGAATATAGAAGAAGACTTTTGCTTCAATTCCAAATCCATATTGGATGACTAAAAATGGTCAGGAAACAATTAACTGCTTATTGTGATGAATCAGTACTGTGGACTGACTGAAGTGAAAGCAAGCTGACCCCAACTCCGGCGTGCAGCACAGAAGCTTTCCGAGTCAACTTCTATGATTCACCGATACAGACCTGGCAGAACTGATCCTATTAGCAATTCTCTACTGGATTGAGGGCCCTGGGGACTCAAGGAGCCCTCCACTACAGCAACCCTCTCCTCTTCACCGGGCTCACAGGCAAAGGATATTCACGCCTGAGTGTGTTTGCTCTTCAGTAACAACCACGAGAGGTTTGCCAGTACAAAGATAGAGCCCCATCTCTGAAGGAAGAGGTTAAAGGGCCTCCGCCTGAAGAGATCTCTCTCCTCTCACTGCGTGCTTGCAACAACTTTCAAAGCTGTTTAAAGCAGACAGTTTAGACATTACCTCATACTCATATCCAAGACGTTTGATGGAAAAATTCCTCTGAACACGATTTGCATTGATTGCATTCCTCTTGCACGCTCTTTGTGCTGGATGTTCATACTGCATGGAGAGTTAAGTTGTGAAAATGTGCAGGGACAAGTGGGGATTTTCAAAAAGATTTTTTAGCCCTGTGCTTTGCCACACAAGAATAAATAAATAAAAGATTTTTTCAAAAGACCTTTTTTTCAGATTTAAGTTTTATCTGTAGGATTAACATTGTGCCAGTGGCAAAGCTAGACTTTTATAGGGTTTGCAAGACTATCAGAATGGGCACATGCAAAGAGAGGCAATGATTGATGACACAATTTCCCATTGGATTTAATGGTAAAGTATGTTCCAACTTTTGACTCGTACTTGGTCTGGATTGACCTTTGTGTCCTCCTCCAGCTTCCTGTCAAGCACCTGAGGTGGCACATAGGGTGTCCAATCAGATTTCAGAGACATAAGCAGAGCCTCTCTGTGCTGCTTCTAAAATCTGAAGATATGCATGAATGAATGTAGTAGTGTCATTACCCAAGACTAAATGCTACTAAGTGAAGGGGTTGTGAAGTCATTGTAGAATTTAATTGGATCTTTTGTTTTATGTTCGACCATGGTGCAATAAACTTGAACTTGGGTATGACAGCAGAATTTAAAAAAAGCTGATTCTTGACACCTTTACTACCAATCAGGTTAAACTTTAAAGAGATTTGACTTAACTAAGTGCAACAATGGAGATCTTGCTGTGACTTTCCAACAATGCTGCTTTTAAACTCAGTAAAGTTGAGTCAGGTTTTCTGGATTTGGAATCAAATTAAACAAGTGATCATAGTTGTAAATTATTGGCAGAATGAAGATAAACTGTTGGAAATAAATATTACATGTTGATGTGTAAAGGAGTATAATCACTAACACATTAATCAGTGATCTACGCCAATAATTTAATCAAAACAAGTGAGAAAGTTTCAGTTTCATTCTGTCAGATGCAAGTCTGGCTGTTTTTAATTGCTCTTTGCACAAAATGAAAGATTTAAAAACAGATTAATTCAAATGTCTTGGCTCATCTTTTGTCATACAGACTAATATTACAAAATCAAAATGGTTTTAATTGTTTACCGATTTTAATTAGTCTTGTTCTAAAAAGCAAGATGGATATGATATGAACTCAAAGATAAAGACATCAAGTTTGATATGCTTCGCACTTCAAATAAACCTTTCGTAATTCAGGGAATAATTAAACTAAAAAAGGGATGATTAATCCAAATCTTTAAAGGTAACTGGATAAAACTGTTATTACTGTCTGTCATCAGTTGAACTCATGATCATGCCTTAAAGTCAAAACTCTGAGGTGTTTGCATAATTGGTAGATCTGTGCATCTGGAGAAAGCTACGTCAAACATACATGCTGAACGTTGAGTAGAAAACTAATTTCAGATAAATCTCCGAACACATATGGAACACATGTTCAAATTTGAAAAGAGTCCCATTCTCACTGACAGAAACGTCAAACGTTCAGGCATCTGAGCTAATAACTATAGCAACGCACAATGTTCAGAGTAGTAGCTTAGTCTCTGCAAAAAAGAAGAATAGAAGTAGTTGATTGACCAGCCATGGCAGGAAATTAGTCTTTGGTCTCACAGCGACAGTAGTACATAAAAGTAGGTGCATCCAATACACAATAAAACAAATGTCAGCATTAACCACAGAAACAACGTCAATGTCTGATGTTCCACTCATTTTGATTTCAGCATGAGGGAAAAAGAACATCTGTGTGTTTTCTTTGAAAGGGGGTGATCTATATTGCCTATTAAAGCAGCAGGTGTGTGTTATCTCCAAGTGTGTGTGTGTGTGTTATCTCTAATTATTGATAAGAGCTTCCCTCCCAACTGCAGAGCTGTGAAGTTCATGTGAAGTTTTTTGTTGGCACCGTTTACACTACCCTGTTTAGTTTGTTTCTGTTAGGGTCAAGTGTCCAAACCACACACAAATGTTAAACTCACTTTTTCTAAAGCCACATGGCTAACCTTAAAATCTATTAGTTTCCAAATTAAAAAGCCTCTGATGGGCTTCATTCCATATCTTATCTTTATTGTTAGTGAAACTCAGCTTATCTAGCTTTGAGCTCACATATTAAATACACTTGGCTACTTCTACAGTCTGGACAAACAGGTTCAGTGTATATTAAAATTAACATTTAGTGATAATAAAAACTGTTTACACCTGCTGCATCCGGGGCAATTTGATATCTGGATGTTTTTTAAGCAGCTGTGCCAGAGCTTTATGAGCTCACACACCCAATCCTGGAGTGTGATGTAAAATGGAAGATTCAACCCTCGCAAACAGGTGATATCAGCAGATCTGTGTGGTCAGAGTAGCAGCTGAATAATGCTCACACCTGTCTCTGAAATGCATCCATAAATGAGCCATGTCACACCTTAGAATTTGGTTAAGCTCCAGCTCAACACACCTAACTTAAACACCGAGGCTATCGTTAAAAAAGGCCAACAAAGACTGCATCTATTGCACAGGCTGAACTCTTTTAATGTTTCTAAACCGATCTTAAATGTCTTTTATCGTTCTTTTATTG
>JAVQJG010131780.1:0-11664 GCA_036024015.1 Craterocephalus amniculus | reverse complement strand
AGTGGAGCATCTTCTGATGCTACTTCCAGCAGGATGATGCTCCATGTCACAAAGCTCACATCATCTCCAACATGACAATGAGTCCACTGGACTCCAACGGCCTCCACAGCCGCCACATCCCAGTCCAATATTCCACCTTTGGGATGTGGTGGAACGGGAGATTTTCATCATGGATACAGCAACTGTGTGATGCTGTCATGTTGATAGGGAGCAGAACCTCTGAGGGAGGTTTCCATCACCTTGTTGGATCTATGATACCAGGAATTAAGGCTGTTTGAAGGAAAAAGAGGCCCAAGGTGGACCTAATATAGTGGCCAATGAGAGTATCATCTGAGATAATAAGAATTTACAAAAAAACCATCACACACAGACACACTCACACAGGTCTGATGCTCCATACTCACTATGCTGGTGCCAAGCTCTTCATCTGTGATATCCAGAGAGTCTCTGTGTCTGTTAAACTTCCAAGCTGTCCCATCTTCACACGTCCCCTCCCAACTTTTAAGATGAGACACCTGCCGGGTCTGAGACACATGGCGCTCTGAAACTTTTTGACACCCACTCATCCAGTCAATCTGCTTTTCTTTCACACTCTTTCAGAGTAAGAGCTTTAGGTTTACCAGTGTCTTATGGGTGGTGTAAAGCTCCTGCAGGATTTGGTCCACAATGGAGTTGGTGAGATATGAAACCACAGACAGCTTTACTTCTCTGAAGATTATCAGGGGTAGAAGAAAGAGAGAGAGCGATGGTAAGAGACTTGGAAAAAGTGAGAGCAAATCAATATCCTACTTATCAAACGTAGACTTATAGTTGTCGCTTCATCTTTCTCTTACTCCAAAGCTCTGTGAATGTCCTGCGCCGCTCGCTCCATGAGGGCAGTGCGAATGGCGGAACGAGGGATGGACACGCGCTCAGAGACAGATGAGAGCGGCGGGCTTAATCTCTCGGCAGCAGAGGAAGATAAAGGACAGAGCTCGCGACAGAGAGACACCATTGAGTCGACGATCACCTGCAACGGATGGCAGTTATCAGTAAGTCTGTCATCTGCTGGCGCTCACATTGTGAAAGGAGGCCTTTAGATGTACCTGCAGCTCCTTATCTGCAGCTTTGGCCAGTTCACCGGCCAGAGAGTCCAGTCTCTGCCGCACCGGCCCGTCCACAGACAGCACATGAGCCAGCTCGCACAGAGATGGGTAGAGCTTAGGAACACCAGAGACGAGAGGTTTTAATCGAATTTTTGTTGACGAAAGCCCAAAATGCCACACTGGTAATGTTTCATGCCACTCACAGCGCGGGAGTTCCTGGCCTCTTTCAGCACTTGTTTAGCAGCTTGAATCTCCTCCACGTCTATGACGCCCCGTAATACACACACCTGCTGCTGGACACGCACACAGAGGCGCTCCATCACCTTGGAAACAGACAGGCAGGTCAGTGTTAAAAGCACTCACACACCAAAAATGCTCATAAACAAATGAAAAGGCGAGTGCAGAGAGATGAGCGCCACCTGTTCGGCGGTGCTGGTGACCAAGCCTTGGTGCAGCCGCAGAGCCTGTCTTTGAGAGAAACGCTGGGTCTGGTTGTTTCTCACCAGAGCGCGCTGGATCTGTGCGGCACAGCGACAGATTTATAATCATTTAAAAAGTCCACCAAATTGTGAGGAGGACAAGAGAAATGTGCAAACAGAAAGGACTTGTCACACCTTGTCATCTTATGTCTTTACTTACTGAGCCCCGGTTCTCAGAGGCACGATAAGGCTTAGATGATCAAGAATGATCCTTCCTACCAGCCCTCTGAAGCTTTGGATGTCTCCCAAGAGCCCGGAGAACATTTTAAAAAGTTATTCCTTCCCGTTTGTAGGAATTTGATAGTAGAAACCTGAAAAACCTGCAACTTATGTGAGATTTCTACTGGTTTAAGTCTTTGTTTCCCCAAAAGACTTGTGATTTATTCAATTTGATGTGAAATTTCTGACTAGGCGGAGACACTAGTTTCAACTAAAAATGCTTGTCTCTTCTGTTAAACAGGCTTCTCTCATGTAAGGATTCTTTTCCTTTATTTTCAGTTATAGTTTTCACACTTCCTGCATTTGCAATAGTATAAAAGTATAAAAAGACATGTGCCTTAGCCAGAAAAATGAATCTGAAAATGGTGAAATGCTGCTTTTCTGATGCTGTTTTCAGTACTAGGGTTTATTTATAAATAGGAGAATGAATGAAATCTTTGCCGGTCTAATGCACATTCAGCGTAATGAATAGAGGACGATAAGAGGCTCTTAATGGTAAATGCTTGCACCTGATATAAGTGCTGCCTTTGAAGTGTTTGTAGAAAATACTCAGAGAGAATGAATTCTTTTTGGCTACAATGATCTCACTAAGGTTTAGATTAGATAAGACAATTTCTTTATTATTAGAAGAACCCTTACATCACTCTGTGATTATGTCAGCAGTAGAGCTTATACGGCAAAATAATGCTTTCATGGTACAAGGTATGGTTAGCCTCTGATGTTTAATGTACATTCTAGCACCTGCGGTCTCTATCAACAACCTCAATACTCTCCAAACATTCAATAAATAAATAGTTCCAATTTAAATTATAAATGTAAAATGTGAAGATGCAAAATCAAGATGTTCCGCAAACCGGAGGCACTTCACTTAAAATGATATTTTTCAGAAAATCTTCCTGCAACCCTGAAACCAACCTTAGTCAGGGCGTGCTCTATCTTCTCTGGGGCGCTGCGATAGGCCTGGCTAATGTCGCTTAGGGGCAGAGGCATGTACTGCAGGGTGAAGTTACTGGGAGAGAAGAGGAGGGAAAGGTTGAATCATTAAAAGGAACATTATCAGACTTAAAAGAGAAATTAAAGTGGGTTCCATGTTCCAGGGTGAGTAAGGTTAATACCCCCACTGGAAAGAAACAGTCCCAAAATACTGCTGTGATGCAATGCAACTGGTGAGCAATGCTCTAACTTTTCTTTGTAATTTTGCTTTCCTTCCCCTTAAGGTGAATGTGGACTTTTTGCGATTGAAAAAGGAAAGTAACACATTTTTCCTTTTTAATGAATAAAAATGCTCAAAAAATGAGAAAAATATGTATTTTCTTACATTTGACACTATCTAGTCCATTGCAGCACATATGGAAAAGAGATCATGTTTGATTGTTCTTACTGTTCAAGGGCTCGAGCCACATCAAGAAATCCTGCAGCAGTGGTGTTGTTCCGATCCCACGTCACACTCCTGAAGGATTACATAGAGAATTACACAGAATACAAATAACCAAACTGCAACCCTGCAAACGCTGCAAAAACATCGAATCAACCTCATTCTCCACATTCTGCCTTCACCTGAGGGTGGTGTTGATCTGCAGGGCTTTGCTGAGCATCTTTGCCCCAATGTCATCCATGTTGTTCCCGCTCAGGTCCACTTTCCTCAGGCAGGTGTTGCTACCCAAGGCGTTGACCAGCACGGTGCCCCGAGAGCGCAGGCGTGAGTCAGACAGGGACAGAGTCTGCAGCGCCTGGAGAGGCAGAAACAGCGGACATGAAAAAATCATGTAGGTTTAAGTGTGTGTGCAGAGGATAAAGTGCAGTGCTGTGGTGAAATCTACTGCGCCGCGATGTGACAGCTTGCCAACACAACTTTACATGCCGCATGCATGAATTATTTACATGCGCGAGTAGCGACGTAAGAACTGCCTACAATCTTAACCAAGGAATAGAAATAATTCATCATAGTAACACATCTAAAGTGAAACATAATAAAAAAATATGTGCCCATGATTCCAGAGAGATGTTTTATCTGTAAAATAATATGACACTTTTGCTGAACTCATCTTTTAATAATAAATGAATGACTGACCTAAACGTAATCTCACATTGTGAAATAACAGTAATTTTATTTATGCAACCAAAGAGCTGGATTTGTTATACAGTTGGGTTTTATGAGTTCCCATTTCATCACTCACGCATTCCTCCTCTTGTATGAGTTGAACCAGCTTCTGCAGAACTTCATCCAGAACCCTGCAGAAACAAAGAGAGACAGAACTACTAAAGTCATTCCTTGCTGCTGGCAAAAATTTTCACAAAAAAACAGAAATAAAGTCACTGATGTGGTTATTCAAGCTGGCGAGTAGAGCTCGCACATGCTTGTTTTCATACCCTACCTACACCCATAAATAACTACAGTGCTGCACCTGTTCTTGATGTTGAAGTTCTTGCCCAGATGAAGGTGCTTCAGGGAGGGATGTCTTGAGAGGGCGGGCAGCACTGTCAGTAGGTCTGCATCAAGCCCTGTTAACACACGTGCACAAATGCAGGACTCAGCATGGCATGATCCATCAGCATCCCGCTCTGTCATCAACTACTGCAGGACAAAAAGTCAAGGTCACAGTGGGAGGTGCTGCAGTGTGTCTTGGTACCGTTATCGGAGATATCAAGAGTAGCGATGGAGGACACCCGGGGAAAGACGTCCTGGATTACAGCAGCTCCTGCAGACCTTAGCTGGAAAGAGACAGAAGAGAAAACCCAACAAGGGCTCAGACATGAATCATGAGTCATTTTAGCTTCTGCCTTGAGGGAATTGTTCTATTTTTCCACAGTGGGGCAAATTGTCTTTCTATGTCACTGCAAACAGTCTGAAAAGTGAGTTTTGTGTGATCTGCAGCAGAACCTATTATGCTGCACCATTAGCTTAGCATTTTATACTCACTGAAAATTTAGAGCAGCGGGTCCCAAATTTGGGGTCGCTAGATCATTTCAGGGAGTCGCCAGATAATTTTGAAAAATATATAACCAACATTTATTTAAAAAATTTGGGATTTTTTTTTTTCAGAGCTGTCAAAATTAATAGAGATTAATCTAAAATTAGCTTAATTTCTCAACACGTCAATGGATAAATCCACACTAATCCCCCTAAATTATGAAGATTGTTTTTGAGCCTCAAATTTAGATGATATTTACTGAAGAGGATACACCAGTGTATGTTATCTTGATGGTAATGGCTCAAAATCTTTGGGACGCCTGATTTAGAAGAGCTGATTCTACTTTCAAATGTAAGGTTGCAGATTTGAACCTTTTAATCAAAATTTCTATTACATGTAAAACCTAAAGCTTAGATTAAATGTTTTAAAGGGCAGATCTGGATGTCACAGCAAATGTGTAAAAACTAATAGATCCAATGGAATTTAACATCTGTTGGCGATATGTTGGCAAGCTAGCTGTCTAGTTACATATCCAACATCTACAGTAGCACAATAACCTTCCAGGCTGCTGTATGTCTAATGTTGCTGTTTTCTTTTTAGTTGAGTCAGGATATTAAGCAACTCAGTGCCTCTTTGTTAGATGAGTGGATAACTTAGTCCACTGCCGGGCAGTTGATTAAACCTTGTGGTTATGCCATCAATAGCAACGTATTTCATAATGCATGTAGTCATCTGATCAAATTATTAATCATACTAGCACTGACCTCTTCTAGGAACTATACCTGATATTATTTTAATCTTTCTAAGAAAAATGGTTTTCTACGTGGTATGGTATGTAGTAAAAGTGGTAATTTCATTACAATTAATGACTCATTGATTGCGCATATCCAGGGCATTTTAGTTAGCGAAAGCGGCTAGTTTTTTAGCATTGGCGGGACGCTCTGCTGGGTTAATTTTTTGGAACGTCCAGACTCCGATCAGCCAGTGATAGCGTTCCCCTAGTGATCCGGAGTCAAATTATGAAAGTTAAACCCCTTAGCCAAGAAAAAGCGTCACACAAAAGCTACAAAAAATAGCAGCTATCGCTAACTAAGCTAGCCGGACGTGAAATCGGGTATAGTCCCTTTAACACTTAAGCTTTGGTTTTGCTCATGTTTTATGTTTAGATAGTTTACATCCAACAAATTCAGAAACTCTATCTCAACTAAATAACTGGTTGAGAATATTTGTAGGTCTAAGTATTCTTGTTTGTGCTCAACAGACTCTAGTTACACAAAGTCAAGTATTCTGATGCAGGCCGCTAGAAATATGAAGTCCACGTCTACAGATTCCAGTTTGTTGGACGTCAAGTGAATTATTTGAATGCAGCATCTCTCGGCTAAGCTCCTCCTCCGGTGCAGTTATTCTGGACTGATGCCACAGTTATAAAGAGCTTCCAGTTTACTTCTTCTCATCTTTCTGCTTTTAATGGCTTAATATCCACCTGGACCCGGCACCCAGTTATGCTAGTCAACATAGCAGGTGCATTTAAATAAATATGGTTCAACCTTTGCCCCATGGACATGGTGTACACGGTTAGAATGCTTAGAGTTCCTTAGTAATAAGCTTTTCCATTTGGGTTGTTAAATGCAAGGCAAAGTTTTATGTTTGTTCCAATGCAACCGTTTTCTCCGTGCGGATTTCAAAAACTCAGGTGGTGCCTAGCACCAGCCTGATCCCTCCTGTGGAGACTCGTAGGAGTCGCTATTATAAGAATGTGCTCGGCCACATGTGAACAGAACCCACTGTAGATTGTGAAAATGAACTCGTACCTCACAGCCACTGACGTCCAAATGGAGATCATTGATATGAGGATTGGAGGTTAACCCTGTAAGGAGAGCTCTGTGGACACAGAACAAAGATAAGGAAAGATTGGTGGAAAGAAGCGGAGCTTTTTTATGTGCTTTTTTCCTGCTTTCACTGCAGAAGAGTTAGGATAAAAAGAGAGCAGATCTGGGTAGGAAAATGAGAGGTGACATGTCAGATACCTTAGAACATCGGGGGGCAGCTTCATAGAGGCCATGCTGACATGAGTGAGGCTGAATGCTGAGCTGAAGAACTGACGGAACAATGGCAGCGTATCCTTCACTTTCCTGTTGTTTTTTAAGAGAAAAAGAAGATCATAGAGGTGAGAACATGATTCAGGAAGTAGGGCTGGCATAAACCAACAAAAACACACACTAGAAGAAGTTGAACTGTTTACATACTGGGTAAATATGAGTACAGCATTGGGAGTAATGATAAAGAATGAGAAATACAGCTTTGGCATAAGAAGAGGGGGCGAGTGGGGTCGAATGATAGATTGCTCTGCTTAGATATTTATGAGTCTTATCTATGCAGGCTGCATCTAGAGAGTTCTGGTTTAAACAACAGCAGGCACACCGCAGAGAATAAACAGCGCTCCAGTGATTCCCCAAAAAACTCATTTCTGATGTCCCACTGCTGAAAGCAAGATGTGAAGATAATGACAAACCAAAAGTAAACTTAAAGGAAAAGATAAACAAACAAAAAAGAAACCCTGAAGAACAAATGATGGAGAGAGGTTGATAAAAGACAAAAAATGTGACTTTCATGGGAAAAGTAAATGTTTCTCCCCAGATTTGGATTTGGAGCTGTCTTTATTGTTTAGGTGCTCTTAAAGATGACTAACCTGTGGGAGAAGGTATTTTTGGAAAGATTCAGAAAGGAAAGATCAGCACAACACCCCCTCAGAAGAGCCCCAAATAGCTGCATAAGACACAGGTTGGAAAAAGTTAATCTGAGCTGAGACCTGCACAGAGAAATGAATAAATAAATATGCTTTTAAGATGTGATCGTAAGCAGACATTAATACGCACAGAGTCAACAGAGCAGTCTGTGCCTGACAGATCCAAGTGGACCAAGCAGTTGGGCTGAGACAAGAAGAGATGCAAGTTCTGCAAGCAGAAGCCAGAAGAACAGAGACGTCACATTAGGCTGGAAAAGAGGCTTTAAAAGAGGGCGGTGTGTATTTGTTTCCAGATGGATTGTGCTGTCTGACCGAAGCATCCTCCCCTGAGAGGACCCCGGGGTTCTTGCTCAAGTCCAGGTGCAGGAGAGAGTTGGAGTATTCATCACTGGAGCATAGAGCCTGAGAGAGGGACACTAAACCTGAGAATCAGATAGATAGAGACAGACAAGGAGGAGGGGGAAATGGAAAAAAGAAGAATACAACCCAAGAGAGACAGGAGAAAGAGAGTATATTATAAAAAGACTCACAACATTTTGTGTTCTTGCATTATTCATAGAGATCTTGGAGCAGCAGCAGGTATCAGTGGATGCTCTAGGAAGCAGTGCAATTCAATGCAATATTTAAATTCTCCTCTGGGTACGAGGTAAGATAAGACAGTAACTGAAGGCACGCTGCCTGCAGGGCAATGCAAAACATCATGAGTCAATATGGAGTCATAGCAGGGACAAAACATGAGACAAAGTTCTCAGGAGGAGAATTATCTGCAGCTCTGGTGGTTTAACATCCCCTAACCCGGAGTATGAGCTGACCTGAGCTGCAAGTGAGTCAGCTCATTTTCCACTGGCTGTGGTGAAAAATTGTGCTGCATGACATGAGTATGGAGAAAAGGAGGGGATTGGAAGTAGTGATGCACCAGACTGATGATGAGTGATGAATTGTGCAATAGAAATATATCATTTCATAATCAACCTGCAAAGAAATCAAATTGCAAAGTGATTTGTAATTACACACATTTCAAACTGAATTATTAAAGAGGAATTGCTAAAGCAAGGGTAGGCGATCCTGGAAAAACTGTTCGAGCAACCTACATTTCAAGGATACATAATTTAAAAGTCCAAACCCCTTTTTTCAGACCCCACCCCCCAAATAAAGCCACGCCAGGCCACTGTAGTCCTGCTTCTTGCACAAATTATATCTTTTTTGTCTGTTAGAGCATTTAATAAGTTGGCTGCATTTGGGATGTGAAGGGGATTTTAATCCATATCGTAAAAAAAATGCTCTTGGAACACATATCCTATCCCCTTCATTTTTAATTTTAAAATGCTATTTCTAAAAGGAGAAAAAAATAACACAGTTCCTGAATTTGGTTGTAAATACTTTTCCATTTCAAACATTTAAAAAAGTAATTCCCTTTTCCATTTCCTCCCCCGTCCTAACATTTTTAAAACCTTTTTGCAATTGCATTTCCTCAATGGTTTTACGTCTGCATTCAGCTTTTGTGCAAATCTTAGGGGCAGTGAAAACCATGTTAAACCAATCACAGCTGCTCCTCCAGTGTAACCAGCTCTTCATTGATTAGACAGTCACACTCGCATCTCTGTCTTGTTACTTCATTGATTTGGCGAAATAATAGCTCAACCTCATTGAACTTTAAGAGGAACTCATCATCTGAATGCTGGATGGATGCTCCAGAGTGTCTTCTTATCTCCTGCAGTCTCTTTAAAGTATTAAATCCATTATTATTTGCAACGTGGTTAGCTAACTGTTAGCTTGCTGTTGAGACACGAGTCGTATTTTCTAACCAATGAGAGAGTTTGAACAGCTGAGGGAGCAGCTGTGATTGGCTTAATTTGTTTTCTGTACCAAATATTATAGCTGCACATGCTGTACATCTGATGCACCTGAACACATTGTCAGTAATGTAACCTGGTGTACTTTGGTGTTATGGTCTCTCACCATCATCTACCTACCAGGCATACCCACCAAGGCTGATCGCAGTGTGTGTTCAGGAGTCATCTGCTCTTCCCCATGGATTTCCTCTCCTGATCCAGAGCCATCTCGAATCTTTCTCTGCTGCTTATTAATCCTGTAATGCCCGGTACACTGAGGGCTCGGTGAAGTGAGTGCCCCACAAATTCTCTGCAGTCTATTTTAATGTTCAAACACCTTTCCTTCCAGCCAATTAGAAGTTGCTTATATTTGATCCTCTTCCTCTCATGAGCCTCCCTCCAAGCAGTTTTCCCACGCCACTATCAGCTCCATAAAGATGACATTCTTAGTGGCCTCTGAGACCAGGAGTAAGTCTGGCCTCTGGGTGGTGCCGATGATGTGCGACGGGACTCTCACCTGTTTGCCCAAATCCACAGAGAGTTGCCAATCCTGAGCTGTTGACAGTATCCCAGTCGCCATCTGTTTGTGTCCTGTCTTAAACTGTGTACCTGCCTTCACAAACACAGTTGGGTTGTTGGCGTTGTACATGTGATTGCACTTGCAGATCTCCTTGCTGATGGCCTCTAGCATAAGCACTTAGTTGTGGCGTCAAGTATGTTGACCTTCAGTCGGTATATGCTCCAGCGTTCCTCTTGCTGAGGACAGTGGGCAGATTGGCGTCCTTGCTTTTCCCCAAGTGAAGAGGTTAGATGGGCTTGGTGAGACATTGTACACTGCACCGACGAAGAAGGTGATGTGGCGAGGCTCCGCCTGCCAGAGGTCTGACCAAGTGACTAGCCCTTCCATTGCCATCCACTGTCCGCCATCACTTCCTCCTGAATCCTCTGCTGCCACTCCTCATTTTGCACTTATTCTGGGTTGATGGGATCAGTGCCAAATCTGCTCTTGCATGAGCAATCTTTGTGGTTCAGATCCCGTTTGCACCAGATCTTTGTGTTGCAACCGGGACTCTGCTTCCCATATTGCAGCCTGGGCAGTCCATTTCCTTGTGGTCCTTACCACCACCCTGGCCTGTGCCCCCTTTCAGTCTCTGTACTGTGCCTTATGGGCACATGTGACCTTGAATTCTTCTTCCAGAGACTTTAGGGGCAAATTGAGCTTTGGGCTGCTTCTCGGACACTTTAGCCATCTCTTGAGGTAGTTGATATCCTTCCTCTCCAAGGTCTCCACCATGGACATAAGGACCTCATTGACAAGTAAGGGGCCATATTATCCTTGGATACTGTTGATAAATCTAAGCCTTAAACATCCCTGGAAGTCCTGACATATCTACGGATTTTAGCCTGCTGTCCATTTCCAGTCAGGTAGACTGAACATGCGTGGAGTAATCAGGCTGCACTAAAATACCTTCCCCAGCGTATTCACCGGCTTCTGTGGGGTGGATGGTATTTGGTTTCCTGCAATTCTGAATCAGAACCTGTTGGAGATCCAGCCACTGCCCCAAAGTGTCACGCAAAAGCTGAATGGACCTTCTCTATTGACACATTAATTACAAAGAATTATATCATTAATTAATATTTCAACATGCAAATCCTCTTTCATATTTCAATTTAAAATGTGTAATTACTGCAATTTGATTTCTTTTGTATTAATTAGATATTATGTTAATTCATATATATATTTCACAATTAATTACTCATTGTAAAAATTCTGTATTGCTATCTTCAAGACCCTCCTGGTTCTCCAGACATGGGGTTAGTCAGGTGGATTGTGCTTTTGTTTTTTTTGACTGTTTAGCTCAAAAGATAAAAGAAAGGGAAGCAGGTAACTAGAGAGAGATAAACCTTTGGATGTGAGGGAAGTCTTTGACAGGTTGAGGAGACGAAGTCCCTTGCTGAGGCGACACACTTGCTGGATTAAGTTGGACACACCTGGATTGTGCACAAGAGAGACATCAAAAAACTTGAAAGTAATGTTCAACATGACAGCTTTTCTTACCAGAAAGCTGAATTGTGTTCACTCATATGCGCTGCACACGTAACTGAATAAGGCACTACACTTCAATTTTTTAAATTTTAGACCGCTTACAGGAATACTCCGCCCTCAGAATGATGTGCCTTCATTTGTTTACTCACCCTCATGCTGATTGAGATGTTGGAACACTTTCTTGATATTCATCATGTAGCCGGAAATATCGGGAGGTTTACATCTTATTTTCCTGCGGCTACAACGATGCTAAATGGAGCCCGGTGAAAACAGTCCACAAAAACTTGTCAATATTGTAGTGATGGTCTACTTGAAGCGGAAGCCCCGGTGCGTGTGTCAAAAAA
>JAVQJG010131777.1:0-15744 GCA_036024015.1 Craterocephalus amniculus | reverse complement strand
CCCTTTACGAGATTGCCCTAGCACATTTTGTACAGGGTTTACTCAGGTTGTTTTTTCTTAAAACAATTTAAATTGTTTAATTCTTTAAATTAATTAAATTAACTCATTTGTTAATAATTAATGTCTAAATTTTTCTCACACCTTCTGTTGTGGACTTTATCAGTTACACCTTAAGGTTTAAGGGGAGATTTGACAAAATATTTTGCTCATAACAAAATGCAAGTATCGGTATCGGGTATTGGCCGATACTCAACCCTCTGTATCGGTATCGGAAGTGAAAAAATGGTATCGGGACAGCCTTACATGCATATTTGTCCAAACGGATTTACGACCAGCCTTATAGCGCTAGTCTCGTGTATCGCGAGACCTCCAAACCAAAACAAACGCGAGCGTCAATGGGCTAAACTGCAAGCGTCGTTTCTGGTAGGGGGAGACCCGATGGAGGAGGAAATGTCCGCTTTTTCATCAGAAAAGGTCAGTCAAGCAAAATACTAACTTCCAAGCTGCTGTATGACGATGATAATGCTGCATAGAGCCGCTTTAATACGGAGTATGAATACATCAACACACAGTATCAGACTGATACCGGTATTGAAGCATCCATAATTAATTAGTTTAATTTTTTTTTTTGTCTGGTTGTAAGTACTCACCAAGGAGTCACAACAGAATGGCTAAATGGCATAACTTCAAATTCTGACTTCAAAGACGCAACAGAGTGATGTTTTTTTTTCAATTCAATTCAACTTTATTTGTATAGCGGCAAATTCAAAACAAATAGCCTATGTAAGGAAACCAACAGACTGCATCGAAAAGTGTCTTTGATCAATCCCCTTCTGAGCAAGCTTCAGGTGACGGTGGGGAGAAAAACTCCCTTTTAATAGAAAGGCAAAACCTCCAGCAGAACCCGGCGCAGGGAGGGCAGCCATCTGCCTCGACCAGTTGGGGGTGGAAACAACAGTGCAAACGTGGACGGAGAATGTGAGAGCCCAAAGTAAGGATAGAAAGAAAGTGTAGAAATAGTGTATAGAAAGAGAATGGAGTAAGAGAGGACTAAAAGAGAGGGTTGGTGGAGAGGAGAGAAAAACTGTGTAGAAAGAGAGTGAAGAACAGGTTGAGAGACCAAGAGTGTAAAAATATGAGTGAAAGAGTGTAGGAAGAGACAAATTTATATCTCCTTCTACGTTGTACATAGAAGGAAAGATACAATCAAGACATTTCATCCACAGAGATCTGCTGAGAGAGGAGAAAATATGTTAATAATTGCATTGTCATATGTTTATACATGAGAGATGAGGATGAAAAGTGTCATGAGACGTCCCTCAGCAGCCTAAGCCTGTGGCAGCATAACTAAGGGATGGTTAGCCACCCCTAACTATAGGATTTATCAAAAAGGAAGGTTTTAAGTCTGATCTTAAAGGTAGAGAGAGTGTCTGCCTCACAAACCAAAGCTGGGAGCTGGTTCCATAAGAGAGGGGTCTGATGGCTAAAGGCTCTGTCTCCAAGTCGACTCTTAGAGACACCAGTAGACCTGCAGTCTTGAAGTACAAAGGTTTGGACTAGTTTTTCTGCATCACTCTGAGACAGGATATCCCTAATTTTGGCAATATTACGCAGGTGGAAAAAGGCGGTTCTAGAAACCTGTTTGATATGTGAGTTAAAAGACAAGTCCTAGTCAAAAATAACTCCAAGGTTCCTCACTGTAGTACTAGAGGCCAAGTTAATGCCATCCGGAGTATTTATGTGGCTGGACAGTTTATTCCTCAGTTTTTCAGGTCCAAAGACAACTACCTCAGTTTCACCTGAGTTCAGAAGGAAGAAATTCAAGGTCATCCAAGTCTTTATGTCTTTAAGGCATCTTTGTAATCTAAAAAACTGGTTTATCTCACCAGGCTCATGGATAAGTAGATCTGAGTATCGTCCGCATAGCAATGGAAGTTTATACCATACTCTCTAATTATATTACCTAAGGGAAGCATATACAATGTGAAGAGTATTGGTCCAAGTACAGAACCCTGAGGAACTCCACGACTAACTCTGGTCTGTGAGGAAGATTCATCATTTACACAAACAAACTGAAATTTATCTGATAAATATTTCACGTACAAATTAGTCATAATTTTAGACAGTTTCCTTATGGAAAATTTTAGATAGTGTATTGAAACTAGCATGCAGTCTGCTAAGTAACTTTTAGAATAAGTTAGCCTGTTTTTCTATTATTAAAAAATGTTTTTGATTTACAACTAATTCAACAAATTATATTTAATGTCTTGTTTTGCAAACTTCCTGGGTGATGGCAGGCAGCATTTTTACACATATGAAAAATGTCCAGTTCTTTGGTATCCTGAGTTAAACATATGCAAACGGAAATATCTATTTTTGTAAAGAGTTGATGCTTTTTCTCATCTGATCCACTGCATCAAACGTCTCACCCTACTTACAAAAAAGTTCTACTTTTTTTAGAGTTAATGTTGCTGTATAGAGATTTAAAACAAAAAAGTCAAATAGTAGGACATTAAAAAATCATTCATTCATGCATCCATTCATTTTCTATACCTGGAATTGACCTCTTGCCAAGGTACCACCCGCCTTGGTTACTTTGCTACGCCCATCAAGCTTTCCTTATCCCACGGGGATTGACAGGGATAGCTATTAAACCAGTGCAAGTTAGTGAATAGTTTTACTATCTACAGAAGCTTGCTAGGCTATAGCTAACAGCTTTTGTCTTACCTTTGAGCAGATGCACACATTTGTTTTTTAGGCATTCATGTGGAAGTGAGGCCTTCACCCTCTTGTGGTGGAATGTTGGACCTTGTTTAGAAATGCCAGGCGTGTGATTGGACTATGACTGTTCAGGACGGGACTCAAAAGTTCAATTCAGGGTTGTGGAGAAGCTGGACCCTGGACAGATCACCAGTCCATCCTTGGACATTCAACGGTACAAATTTAAATCATATTCACTCCAGACCTATGATGTCTGAGTTTCCCTCTGAGTACATCCTTGCTGCAGTATCTCATCTCAATCTTGAGCAGAACTCTAAACCTTTCGAGAGTGAAAGTCTAGAAGCTGAACCCTCCCTGTTAACGTTTCCTAGTCCAGCACACATTCTTCCACTTGTGCAGGATTCCTGGCACCGGAGAGGGGGCGTAATCAAGCCTCTCTCAGGTCACAGCTCCGGCTATCCTTTGAAACTGCACCCATCAACCCATGACTTTCTTTTTTTTCGATAGCCACATATTTATTTTTCTTTCTCAGTCTTTGCCATTCTGACTTGCTCGCTCATTACTGAAGCGAACTGAGCTGCTGACTGTAGTTAGCTCATTAATCACTCGTCTCCTCTTCCCACTCTGTTCTGAGAAACAGAGTCACTAATTAATGGAAAGCACTTTATGACAGAACACAGGGGTTTCCTGGAAATTATCCATTAATCTAGACTTCCATTATATGTCTAATAGCATGAGGTGGGTGGGGATGAATGGTTTAGAAATGGTGGAAAAGAGTGATCAGGATCACAATACTGGAAAAACGAAACGATTTCATTGATTTTGATGCAAGCACTTGCTCACCATTCAGGTTGCTGTAAGTTCAAACATGACACTTTTGAAGACACAAGTTAAATCTTATGATGAATAGTGCGATTGTGTGCCTTTATGTTTCCTCATATAACTGTTTTGGCACATTTTCTGGCCTTTATGAGATGATTATATAAAGTAGAATGACATGCAACACAGATACTCACTGTTAAATTTTTATGCTAATGTGCCACAAGTCATCGGGAAATTATATTCACTGGATGGATCATATTTCGTCATCTGACTGGATTGTTTAGCTGAAATTTCTCGATTTGATATCCTGCTACACTCAAGGACATTTGAGGTTTGACCATATCCTTCCTTTTTAACCATCTCAACAGAAACACTGTTTATAGAAAATATATACATTTTGATGGGATATTCTGTGAGATATTTAGTGTGCAAAAGTTTTTAAAGATATATTTTTCTGTCATTGACTTTATGGAATGGTGCATCTTTGGCTTCTGCAGTAAAGCTGTTGCTCCTCCGCATTGAGAACAGCCAGATGAAGTGGTTTGGGCATCTGGTCAGGATGTCTCCTGGACGCCTCCCTGGAGAGGTATTCTTGGCACATCCCGGAGGAGATCTCGGGGTAGGCCCAGGACTCGCTGGAGGGATTACATCTCTCAGTTGGCCTGGGAGTGCCTCGGGATCACCCTGGATGAGCTTGCTGATGTGGCCGGGGAGAGGAAAGTCTGGGCTTCCCTGATGCCCCCCATGGCCGAAACTGGATAAGAGGAAGAGGACGGTACGGTATTGTGAAACTTTACAACAGCTAGTGTTGCACCTGCAGCACATCTGTTTTAAAACACATCCAATCTATATTTAATCTGATATCTATCTATCTATCATCTAGCTATGTGTGAAATGAAACCACATTTCACTCAGTCCGTGTTTATAATTCTGCACCTAAACCTTCAGATCTTCATAAAAACTGAATCTAATTTGGTTGAGGGCCAAATTTGTGTGACATGATATTTGTGCATTTGTTTACTTTCACAGCATTGTAGCCTGTTTAGGCTTGTATTGGAGGGAACAGTATCTAAGAAAACGTGGAAGGAAACAAGATGAAAACAAAGGAAGAGGAAGGGAAACCAGCGAGATGGAGACTGTCCGTCACTGATCCTGGTTCAGTCGGAGTCATGCAGACAGTGGCGCCACACTCAGATCTAATGCCTATTGTCACTCACCAAAAGACCTTTTATTTATTTATCTAATGGCAGAACAAATAACCGAAGAAAGTAATGAATGGAAGGAGAATTGTGTTGTTAATGTGACTAAATCTGTCACTGACCGTCGCGGAGGAAAAGTTGTATTTAAAAGCCGGCATGTCAGTGGGTGCATCACGTGAGACTGCAAGCTGCAAAGCTGTTGATGCTTTCTATGCATTTATTAGAGATGACAGAAGGAAAATGACAGGAAGTGCAAAGAGGGAGAGAGATGGGCAATGGAAGGCATCATGTCGCCAGTCTGATTGAAATAAGGAAGTTGCGGCTTATTGGCGCCTAATACCAAGGCCGCCAAGACGCCCCTGCTGCAACATTTTTAGATTACTGCCATCATGAAATTACAAGTGAGTCAGGGTGGTGACTTTTGCGGATGAGTGCAGTACACAACAGTGTAACTAAAAAAGGAAAGCAAGTTTTGGTCTTTTGAGAAAGATAAGTATGAAGTTATTATACATAAAAGCAGGTAAATGAATACAGACATTATTTAAGAAATATTCCTAAACCTCAATATATATTTTTTTCTTTCATTTTGCAGAGAGAAACTGAATGATCCCTTTTACACAGAGAAGTCCTGTAATCTTTTTATTTAATAAAGTCCTTTTTTCAGTCTTGAACCAGTCTGGATTTTGATATCAATCAACATCATTTTCTTGCAGAGATCATTTGTTGGCTTTTATTCCCCACCATATCTGCTCTCTCCACAAAGCAACTGCTTCGTGTTCATGTTTGAAGCTTTGCACTCTGTGACTCTTAGACCTAATGACTATCTTCCTAAATTAGGAGTCACCTTAAATTAAATGAGCTTCAGGTTGTTCTATTTTTGGCTCAGAGTGGAGATACAAGGAACAAACTGTGGATCAAAGAGGGAATTACAGCGATCTGAAGACTGAACTGGGCTATAGAACTGTTTGAACCCTTGTTACTGATCTTATCCTTCCACTTTCTGTTCTCACATGTAGTCTCAAAATGATAAACATTGCACCTGAACACATTGTTCTCATTATCATCATCCTTTTTTTAACTGTCAGTCACCTGTAAGGAATTTAGAGTTACAAAAGGAAAAAGATGCATTTATATTTCATCCAACGAATTTGCTAGATCACTTTCCTCCAGAGAATATCCATCATTAACATTAACATCAATCAGCGGATTTCTTCGCCTGTGGTCAAATTATTTAAAATGTGTGGACCCACACATTGAACACTCAAGTTTTCTCTGAATTAGGTTTTAATAATTAGGCTAGTTTAGTCAGTTTTATTATGAGTTAGGAGATTCACAGTTTCTTTTAGCAGGCAAATATAAAATGTTCAAAACAAGGATTTGATTACTTCAAATTCCTAACCTTGAAAATAAGGATTTGGAAGACTAAGTGAGTCATAAAACAACCTAATGAGGCCTGTACGACCAAAACAAACCTTGAGATCCTCAGGATGTTTCAGTCATTATGTCCAGGATTTTCCCTCCAGGTTGCAATCAAGTTATCTTTGCTGTAACATTGTCTGGGCTGTGGTGTTACCCTTTTAGTCTTTACTGGTTTATTTATTGAATCCCATCATGAGCATTTTAATTATTAGGCATCAGGGACATTTTATTGGCCTTGCAAATCAAATTTAAAAAATAATTTTATTTATAAAGCACTTTTACTACATAGTAAACACGAAGTACTTTACATAATAAAATTCACATAAAAACATCTGCAAATTGAAAATAATTCAAAATAATTAAAAACACACCTAACACACCAAAAGCTACAGCTTCACCGCAGGTTTTTTCTTGACAACTAACCCTTTGCAAGGGTTCATAATTTTAAAGGTGGTTTGATAAATAAGAAGGCCCGAGACCATTAAGCCATTTATTAACCACTAAAAGAACCATAAAATCAACCCTGAGGCCAATTAGATGTCACCATCCAATGCAGCAATTTAAAAACTGTTCCCTCCCTAAAATACAGTGATGTAATGCTGTGTATCATCAGCATAGTAAAAATCTATGCCCTTGCTCTGGATGATATTGAAAATTGGTGAAATATAAAATACAGAATAATAAGAACTGGGCCTAAAATTGATCCTTAGAGAACCCTGCATTTAATTTTATGAATTTTTGAGGATCATGTATCTATTCCTGTAAAACATTGTTGATCTGTGAGATAAACCTAAAACATTTTTAAAACAGAACTTGAGAGACCTCCCTGACTTCTTAGTCTCTGTAATAAAAGGTGTGTTCTTTATTTCCTATCTTAAACTGTTTCTGAGTTTGCCCTTTCGTCTAATTTGTTATAAAGACTTACAAAAACTTTATCTGTTGGATTTCCAGACACGGACAAAGTTTTAACATTTTACATAACATCCTCCATAACTCAGCTGCCAACACTTGGCTGGTTTGGCACGGTTTAAATGTGTTGGTGGCTAATGTAGCCCCAGGGCATTAACTACATATCATAGCTCCTCTCTTTCTTTGCACTACACACAGTTTTAGATTTGTTTGTTTTTTAAGTTTGGACTGTTCATTGTTAAGTATCACAGCTTGTGATGTTAATATCTTACCTGAAGCAGACAGCAGCTGGAGAGCTTTCAGTTTGTTGAATCAGGGAGGAATTATGTAGATTATGATGGTAGCTAAACTAATACTGGCTTCATGCAGGTGCATGACTGATGGAAATCATTTCAACTCCCACTCCAAAAGCATTTGTCATCTTCAGTTATTTCTTCGATGGAGTGATGGTGGCTCCAGATTTCATTCCCTTTTAACTTAATGCATTTCCCTCTCAACTTAAAAAATGTTTCACCTGCAAGGAGCTGTAAAGCAAGTCCGCCGTGATCACCCCATCACCAAGCTAGAATTCTGCACCCTTTTTGTCTCCAAATGTACTTTTACTAATTGCAGTCATATTTCTAATTTAATAAAATACTTCAGGCTTCCTTCAATCTTCTAACACTGACCTTAAACAATTTATTTTCTGAAAGCTCTTTTTAAGGTCATATCCTTAGAAGTGCACAACACACCAGCACTCTAGAGTCTGCAGAAACACTTTTTCCAAGTTCACCTGAAGTCATGTCAATTTCATTTATTTTGCATAAATATAAGCAGAGCTCTCATGAAGCTTTTTTACTCCAAGTCTTACAGATCTGTTTTCTACCTCCACCATGTCATTTTCCATTTGTCTCATGAAACCAGGAAACAGTTTGCTCTGTCCTTAGCCTTTTCCTGCTCTGTGAGCACAAATTATTTTAACTTTCAGAGCGTTAGGCAGCAACTTGGAAAGGTTATGCAGGTGCTTATCAGTAGTGCGGGGTTGGGGTGTCAAAGTGTTTATAATGATTTGATATTTTTATCATTTTAATCACATTTTTGGATAGAAGTAATCTCTTTCATTTAACACACATTCATCAAAGTAATGTACCTTTATTACTTTTTCCTCACCAGCAGAACAAAAACCAAACACACTGCTGAAAATATAGAGGAACCTTTCATCTTCAGTTTCTTAAAAATCTGCTCAACTTTTACTCACTTCACTATTCACGGTAGCAGAAACTTTAACCTGGGGTGCTTAACAGGATGGATCGTTTTCAACTAGGTGTTTATATGCACACACCACAGTTGCCATTTAATATATTGCTGTCCAACATTTCAAAAATCTGTTCATGACCCACTAAAAAGCAAAGGCTGTTACCAAATGTTGAAATAGATCTTGTGTTAAATTATTCTGGTTTCACATGTGGCACGTTAAAATTCAAGACCTTGCATCATTTGGTATCATTGATCCATCATTGGCTGGCAAGTGCTGACAAACAGGAGCAGGTGATGGGCCGGCAGGAGATGGAGCAAGACGGTTTACAGAGGTGACAATCTCCAAGGAGGGTGGAGCATTTGCCACCAAGCCACTAAAGCTAAAGATGCTTTCAGACACAAACACCCAGACATGTTTCAGTCACTTTAGAAGACTTAAACCATTTTCTGGAGACTTAACCTTAACCATAACCACCACCTGCATAAACTTATCCAAAGTTATCACCTTCAGATTTAATGGAGACTTGTTTTTTTTGTTTCTCGCCAAAGAGAGGCAGGCCACCACAATGCAACAGTGTAAACAGATGTCCTCACAAAATGGGATATACAAGTAGACACACACACTCCTGCACCCACAGGAATCGAATGCAGCAGGAATTCTTGACAGCTTCCTTTTAAGGCCATGACAGGAGTTGTGAACGCTGCCTGGTCGGTGTCATCTTTAAACTCGAAGATGATGCTGGAAACAGTGATGCTTATTTGTTATTAGAGAAGAGGAGCAGGCAGCTCATCGGCAGCTGGCCTTCACTTCAAGGTCGATTTTAAAACCAGAAATTCAAACGGAGAATCAGCATCACGCTGCAAAGCTCCTTCACTGCAACCCAAACAGTGCGCAGTGTGTGGGTCAGTTTAGTCAAAACAAGGTTGAAACAGAGCCCAGATGATGGACTTGAAGAGGACTACACCCACAGTTCTAGCAAACACACTCATAGAAGCTCTGATTCTGTTTACACAGTGGACGCTAAATGTTCAAGGGAACACACTCTGCATTGCATGTAATTGCCTGTGATTCTCTCTCTGGACTTCAAAGAAAGGGAGTGCTGCAGTTCAGGGGTCAAAGGCTCGGCTGTTGCCCAAATGCCCTCCAATTTCCTGTTTTGTCTAACTCTGTGAGTCTAAAGGGATCGAAAACGTGAAGATCATGCTCTGATGGAGCCGACAAGACAAAGAGCTCCATTTCAGCCATCCTGGCTTTTTCCTTTTACTCTCAGATCACATGATGCTTTCTAACATATAAGCATTTTTTTTTCTATTCTCACTGCTGTTAGGGTTTAAACTGTGCAAAGTTACACACAAAGTATGGAAAACAGAATCCATCTCCAGCTCTCTTATTTCATGTCAGGATGAACCCTGCTTTACCGCCATGGTAAACTATGATATTGCCCCTCTGCACTTTTCTGTCTTCTCTATCTTAAATTAGCAGTCGAAGAGATTCTCACATGAAGCATAATATGTAAAGAAGTGAAATAAACACTCATAACATAGCAACACATAAATCCAAATTCCAGCACATCCTCTTATAGAGAGCACAACAAAAGTACATCTGTGAATTTTGTGTGCATGTGTACGTTGGAGAGATGGGGGGCGGGGGGGCTGTTACGTGCGAGTGAGAGGCCCCTGGACTAAATTACACTGCAGCACGGTCCCTCTCAAAGCCCACATCTGGGATTGGCCCTGACAACTGGATGCTGTGCTGCTCTAACTTTGGTTACTTTGTTTATAACCCTATAATAGAGACAGTATCGGACCACAAGGCTAGGATGAAGGAGGGCAAGACGCAGGCAAAGAAGTAGTCACATTGGAAAAAAACCTGGAGGACATTGATGTGAAACTGTAAAATATTTTGTAAAAGATGTTTAAATACTTGCATGCATTAAGGTGAGGACAACTTTGTAAATGCCATGCTGTGTTGTTTCCTTGAAACTGGATTCACACCAGTACAGGGATTCTCCTTTAAATCTGCAGACTGCAAGTTGCAGCTTGCTGAGTTGGGTAAGCGTGGATGCAACAATGAAAGATCTGTAATTATATTGGGAAGAGACCAGGGCTTTTCCAGCCCACTCACTCTCTTTAGAACTTCGGTATAACTCTCTAAATTCACTTTGTCCAGACTGGATAAACAAAGTCACTAAGCAGACTTGCTAACAGTGTTCTGCCCTGAGGACTGGATGGAAACGGAAGCTGCACCGAGAGGTTTAACATATCTTCAGTATTTAGGGATTAAGTTGTCATCTACGTATTTATCCGTCGGCGCTAATATTTAACCTTCAATATGTGGGTTGTTTTAAGAGTCACTGAAAAATGACTTACAGGTGTTTTGAAGTGTTGCAGCCGGGAGCTTTAATGCAATGCCCCACTTCATCAACATCGTTGACATTATTTGTATTCAAATCCCAGAGAAAACAAGCTACCAGCTGTTAAAGTTTTTCTTGAGTCTTCACGGAAATACTAGTTTTCTGCAACATTAAAATATTACAGTCAAAGACGGTTTTAAAAGATTCACTTCTGTGACTTGTTTTGGGTTAAAACAGATTGCCGTCAGATTTTTAAAAAATCCTGAGGACTTTATATAGATTGAGGACACTTTAAAAACAAAGAAAATCTCAATTCAAAATTAATTAAAAGAATGAGTCAATTAAGGATTTTTAAATAATTGTGTTGCAATTCATATTTCCAAAATGTTATGTTTATCATCTTAGAAGGAACTATTTACATGCATATAAACAGCAGGTCTTCCACCTACCACTGACTGATCAATGAGGAAATATGTATCATCACATATTGAGACACTAAGATATGCAAGTCTATGCAAGGAGGGAGATGTATACAAGTAAAGATTGGTACTATTTCATCAGTTCTTGTGAAAACCCAAAATCTACCTGAACCAGCAACCACAGAAGAACTTCCCATCATTTTGTTCTAATAACTAAATCTAGGACACATCCTTAGTGAGTTAATCCTGCCAGTGACAGATTAAGAGTAGAGAAATGTAGCTCTTACAAGACATGATCCAGATGAAGAAAGCTGAAACATGACAACAAAACCAGATTCACTCAATAAAATGTTAAAATTGGAGCAAGATTAATGTGATGGCAAAATTATCAAATGTTCTGCAGAAAATACATGAAGAGCATGAACCACATGGATAGATGACTGCGTTGCCAACCACTTGATTATATATGTACAGGGACAACTTTGGGCTATCTGGTGAACCTACTTCTAACTTGTGTAGCTTCCTCAAAAGGTATTCTGTGCACATGGCAAATGAAAAGGACAAAGCTACAATAAATCATCAGAAACATGCTTATCCATAACGAGCTGCTTGCAAACCCTGATGAGATCATGTTCACCCCACCAGAGCCTCAAACACAGTTTAACACTACATTCCTGGAAACAGGGCAGATATCAGGAAGGAGTCTGCAGAGCTCAGGTGCATGGTCCAATTATCTGTTTTGCTTAACAGAGTGAAATAACCTGAAAGCACATAGAAAGCAGCCATGATGAGAGCTGCTCCCCAAATAAAAAGGAGCTCCAGAGCTTCCTTTAAGATCCCCTCTAGCATAAGAAACACCAGAGTATCCTTTCAAAAAAAAATCAGGAGATAACTCGGTTCCGTGTTGCGTTACTGCTGCTGCTTTCCAAGCAATGCTCGATCATGTAAATGTGCGGCAGACCTGCATCACAGCTGAGTGTCAGAGTGGTTGGATTCTCAAGAGCTGTTGTTTGACTGTGCTCCACCACATTCAACTACATGTTTAAAGGACTCAAACATGGGTGAATAATGGCCTGGTCCCCTCCTAACCTAACCAACCTAAATCTTATTTAGATCTTCTCATCCAACACGTGATTTTAGAAGAGGGAGGACAATACTCATCCTTAAACCGGATATAGTGATGTTTTCTGCCTCAGCCGATTATTACCAATTATTACCACATCACCTACATGACACCATTAATGGGTTGTGGCAGCTCATGCCTGTTTAAAGGGGGCTTTACTGATCAATGAGATTTTTAAAAAAGGCAAAGAATACATCATTCTAGTCGAAATTCATGAAATCAGAAAATAATCAGTAATTTTGTTACTTTCCCGCAATTTTGCATGCTTATAGTTTTTCTAATAAAGTTGGACAATTACACCGAACATACCCGGGAAACAGTTATCACTTTTCCTCAGTTAAACATTTATCTTTAAGATTTAATAAAAATCCATTTGTTAAAAAATCTGATATATTCAGTTTGCTAGCACAGTTTGAACTCTTTCATTTTTTGCATGTTGGTGTGCGACTTTAAAGGAAATCTGCAGGGGGGGGGTGGCAAGATAACGGGAATTTACAAAAGCAAAACTCTCTCAAATGCCTTCATGAAGACATATGATATTTGGACGGTGACATCTAAACAGAGAACATTTCATTTCATAATTTAGGGAGAAAATCGGATTACAGGAAAAGCAAAAAGAAAACAAACATGGAAAACAAGATTCCACAGTATCTGATTTCAATTGAGGTAACTTAATAACAAAATTTCTTCCTGAATAACTTATGAGTTCCTCGATTTTTGTATATTAGATTCTGTATAGAAAAATACTGCTCCGTCTGCTCTGCAGCCTCAGAATCTCTTCATCTGTCTGCGCTCCTGTCTTCTCTGCTTTTTCTCATTCACTTCCTCTGGTGCTGACGGGCTTTCTGCCATGAACCAGGGGCCCAGAAAGTTCACCCACAGCAGGTGCAGGGCACGGGCCGGGGCCTGAAACACACAAAAGACTAGATTAAAATGATAAAAAGACGTGAGAAAAGCAAAAGTATTAACCACAAAACAAACTGAACCATTTGTCCCTTTAAATAAGAGCTCTTACCAGCAACCAAAGATACCAGAAATAAGAGGAGATTGTGCTAAGCACTTGTACTATGGCGGTGAGCAGGATGACATCTTTTAAGTGCCTGAAACAAGGAAACAGAAAAACCATCACTAAAAAACACATCTGCACACATCTGGGCTCAAAAATCCCAGAAAAAACACACACACAAAAGAAATGCATGTAACGGCAGCCTTTCTGATCTGCAGAGGTTAAAGCTGCACTTCTGAACTGTGGCATTTTTTTGTCACTGAGACATTTCTTAACAACGACTAATACTGCCTCCGTCCTGCATCAAGTCTCTTCTCTGAGCTCTCCTCAGCCAGTAAAAGTCAGCCCAAAGCTAGCCCAGTCACTCTCTTCTATTTGCTCCGTATAAGCTCTTTCATTTCTCTTATGAATAACAAACAGTACACGTTAAAAACAGCCAGTGTGTTGATTTCCAATTGCTAGTATACAATGCTGTCTCATAAAGAAGCGCTGCGGAAAAGTGATGTACCAGGATGGGGAAAAAAATGGAAAGCTCTGCTGGGCAATGATGGCTCTGGGAACGGATATAAAAATGTTAGTTTTTTTAAGTAAGTAAAATTTATCTATATAGCACTTTTCACATAGAAATCTGACAAAGTGCTCAATAAAACACTTACATTAAAATACAAAAAAAACCTACAACAATATACATCCATAAAGTTACGTAGTTACTTTTCAGGTTGAGAATAAACTTTTTGATATAAACTTTTCCACTTGTTTACAACTAGCTCATGATCTGTGCTGGAGTATTCGTTGTGCAGGGCCTTTAAAATTAAACCTAATGTATGCCAGATTTAATATGGCGACTAGTAGATGGTAAAAATTGCTAAAAAAAAAAAAAATGCTAAAAACAGAAGGTAGCAGATTGTCCAACAGTACAGAGTGCCTTATTTAGAGGCTGACCGGCACTTGCCCTGAACGCTCCCATTATATGGATATATGCGTGTGGATCTAAATATCTTCCGAAGGAGTACAAGTTGCGCCCTAACTGTCTGGGTAAGTAAATGATCGTATAGCATGCTACAACAACGGTACAGGTTGAAAAATACCGAATTTCCCCTTTAATTATTTACACCAAGATACTCACAAACTGTATTTAAAAAAACAACTAGCAACAGCAAAATGTTAAACCGCTTAAGAAAAAACAATCAAAAACATGAGTAAACACAGCCGCAGCTGTGATTTGCTGTGGAAGAAGAGTATTTCCAGCAAGGCTGAAACAAAGCTTTTCTCTGGGTTTCTCATCTGAAACCCAGCAGTGGGACTTTTTCTGCATAGTTTCACATGTCTATAACTTAACATAACTATTCTAATGAAGTTGTTTTAGATGTGTATGTGGCATTTAGGCCTATTACTGGGGGAGAAACCATTACTCATTCTGTGCCTTCCACCAGAGCATTCACCTGCAGGTTACGAACAGGCACAGCTGAGTATGACAAGTTCACCGCTGACAAGAACTTATACACTACAGCAGTATAAACACACACTCTCTTTACATTCACCTCCTATAAACTGCACAAAAATATGATTGAAGGACACTTAAAGCATTCATACACAATAATGAGGAGTGTAGGAGAAAATATCACATGTCCAATAACTTGGATGTGGAGAAAGGACACCGACAATGGATCTGGTTGTATGAATGAGCATGAGATTAAATGAATATATTCACTGTAGTGATACTGAATGCACTTTTATAATCCACATTAAAGCTGCACTGTAAACCCTCACCCTCAAGTTCAAACTTCATGGTTGGTAAGATCTGTGTCATTAGAAACCACTTTAGAAAAAAGTATCTTCACAGTCATACAGCCTCTCTCCTCTAAATAGTTACATTTTATTTTGGGATCACTTACTCTGCCATTCCTTGCTCCATGTTTAGGTCTATTCCTCCATCCAGGAGGCTTCCATCCTCAGCAAACGCTGGCTTGGCCATGGCTGACATGGAGCGGTAACTTCCCACATACACAGCGAGTGCAAACAGCAGCAGGAGCTATGGGAGGCAGAACAAGTTTAAAGCCAGGAAGGGAGTTGTGTTGCAAAGTTTTCCCTCAGATGTTTGGAAACAGACAGCTCAAATGAAGGTAATTCAATACACTCACCCATGTCCAAAATGTGGAGGAACTGTAGAAAACCAAGAAATTTACTGCAGCATATATCACCTGCAGCAAGAACAGTTTAAATGTAGACCACCACAGCAGCATACCTACAGGTAAGCATAGTGGGAAGAGTTGTTCCGATACCGGATTGGCGAGTACTGGAGTTCAGGTCGCAATTCAATACATCATATATGAAAACAAGTATATTTACTGAATAGCTCTTTTATATCTGACACAGTTCTTCTTTATTGTTCTTAAAACAGTTGCACTGTGTAGCCATCTGCAGCCTACTGTTTTAGACGGTTAGACAAGGTTAGACAAATAGTAATGATGTCAGCAATGTGGCATGATTTCACAATGAATACTACCACCAGCAAATAAATGTCTTCAGTTTGTAT
>JAVQJG010131765.1:0-10538 GCA_036024015.1 Craterocephalus amniculus | reverse complement strand
TGTAAATGTGTAACTGAGGCAAAATATGGAAATTGCTTTTTTTTTTAAATTTAGATTGTTCATAAAGTTTTCTAAATGGTTGTTTAGAACATTAAACAAGGTTATTTTTGCTTCTTTATGCTAAAACAAAGGGAAATATGGTACGTTTTCATTATTTTTAACAATAATTTAATTATTTTTATTTTATTTTTCATTATTATTTTTTATGTTAATTAACTGGTCCGGCCCACTTCAGATGAAATTGCAACGTATGTGGACCCTGAAATAAATGAAGGTGACACCCCTGGTCTTGTCAGATATACTATTAACCACATTAATCAGAGCGTCATTTAGATGTCTGAGCTCATCACCTTATCTGTAAGGCAGAGCGTAGCAGGGAAGAATGACTCACAGATCACAATGAATGACCTAAGAAGGATCTGCAGTATTTTGTCCATAAAAGGGACCACTGCACCTGTCATGGGGCCTCGAGCCACGGTGGCACAGATTAAAAAAAAACAAAAAAACAACACAGAGCTTCTGTCCTATGAACTCACCACCTGCAGGAAAGTGCATTGTGATTGGGTGCACTGCAGACTGGAAGATACAGGACCTGGGCGTGTTGAATCCAGAGTCATGAAACATCTGATATGAAATTGAAACATGAAATTGAGTTTATGGGTCAAAAAGGTCAAACTGATTATTATTCTGCTGACTGATTAAAAACAAATCTTCCCTGGTAAATAAAGACTGTATATTGCTGTAATATTGTGGTGTTTTGCGGGTGTTCTCTAGTCTATCGTCGGAGTTGCAGGCGGTGCAACCAGAGCTGCTCTGACTGTCCATCAGGCTCGCAGGGACAACATGGCTGACATCTCTGCTAAAGATGGCAGTCAGGTAACTTTAAATATCACGAAGAAAGCCAGTGTAACAAACAGAAAAATGCTTTGCCCAATAACAGACTATGTTTTCAATTTACCTCTGAAAAAGGGATTGTTATTTTAAAAGACAAAATATACTCTACATTGCTGTTTCTTGACACTGTAAGTGAGGCAATGAGATAATATTTACAAAATGGTCTTCTCTAAGTCTAAATGACTTTTTTTGGTTATTTCAGGAGACTTTAGTAAACTTGGCTGGACTGCTGGTCAGTTTGATATTGATTCCCCTGGTCACTGATAATCCAGTGTAAGTTTCCAAACCAGCATGCAAACATTAGAGTCCATGGATATGTGTTTAATTTCATACATCTCCATTTTCTTCATCTGACCCTTAGATTGACTCTCAGCCTCTTCTTCCTCTTCACCGTCCTTCACCTCTTTGCCAACTACAAGGCTGTGCGGTCAGTTGTCATGGAAACTTTCAATGAGGCGCGGCTCTCCATTGTTTTGCAGCAGTACCTTAAGGACAAACGAATCCTGAGTCCATTAGAGGCAAATCAGATGGAGCCAGTTTTTTTGGGTATGGTGTCACACATTTATCTATTTTCTTTTTTTACATTAGCTTTTTTTGTGTTTTGTTAAAAAGTAAGATGTTTATTCTGTGTTTTATGTTTAGTCAATTTATATATTTTGATTTTTCTTTTTTCAGAATTTGGAAGAACAGTCCCATTCAAACTGGGAGTGAGGTTACAGGATGTTGTACAGAGGTGACTGCTTTATCATGTTTGGTTATACACATTTAAAAGTCAGACAGTTTTACGTAACTCTTCTCATTTTGTAGCCCGGAAGAATTGAGTTTGGCTTTGAAGGAAAACAACATGCCTTTCCTCTTGGGAATCAGAAATGGTATCTGCTGTGTTTTACAACAATGTGACATGGTTTGAATCCCACTTTTAAATTGTTTAAACCTAACTATTTTCCTTTTAGGCTGCGTGTGTGTTTGTTTGGGACCTGAAGCATCAGTGTGTGATGAAATCAGAGCCGTGTGTCAGGCTGTGTGGCTTAGCAAGACGCTGAATCATCAATCATCCAGACAGACAGCCTCTTCTCTACCAAAGCAGCAAAGTGAGCCCTTAACCTTCTTTCATTAGCATTGAATATGTTTTCATGCTACATTTTACACCGCACATTTACTACTACTGTTTTTATTTATCAAAAGGTCTCTGGAAAATGGTGCATGAAAGTTACAAGTTGATGGATGAAAATTTCGATCCATTTCTTAAAGGTGAACTAATGCATAACAGTCTTAACTAACAATTCAGCTTTATCTCTGTTTTTAATATTTTCACCAACATTTTATCATTTCCAGGTGTTGAAGCTGCAGGATGGGACATAAAACGAACTCTGCTGGACTGGGATGAGTGGAGAGTGGAGTGGAAAACAAAAAGTAGCTAAGCTGCTTCACATTGTTGTTAAAATCATCACTTTTTTGCTGTTCATTAAACTTTAAATGTCTTGTCTGGGTCATCGTTTAATCATATTTCAGTGGTCCATTTAGAAAAAATCACAAATTTCTTATGAATAATTTGAGTTTCTTTCAATTAAATAAAAAACTAAAGTGAACAATCTCTCACAAAACGAAAGGAACGTTTATGCAAATTTGTTGTGCAAATCTAACGACCACAAGAGGGCGGTATTACACTTCTCTCGTTATTTGAAACGACGAAGAAGAAGCAGCAATAGTACCGTTTGATGCTGTCAAGTTAAAACGTCCTGATTATTAACAGCGTTTGTAATGTGCATTTGGTAATTAATTAAATTAGGTCATGAGTGGTGCAATAATTTAGTAATGAAAATTATCTGCCAAGTTATCAGTTTTATTTATTTATTTATTTTAAAACGCTCGTTTTGGTCGAGCGTTACCTTGCAATTATTATTTTGAAAAACCAAACCGGATGTAGATATATTCACGCCAACTTTACCCAGACACTTCACAACATTAGCAATAGCAACAAAATTTGTTAGGTAAAAGTTTAACCGAAATTGTGTTATAAATGGGAAGGTACAAGTGTGCTTACAACTGTGAGACCCCAAACGATTCGGAAATTAAGTTTTTTAAGTAAGTTCTCTGTTTATTCGGTAAATTGTTACACAAAAAACAAGTAGCTAGCTTGCTAACAGAAGTTAAACTGGGCAAAGTATTCATTTTTATCGAAATGTTCAGGCTTTTGCATTAAATTATATATTTTTTCCAGCCTTTTGTTGCCCAAAAAATTTAAAAAGTCTCATTATGTTTATAAGAAGAAGAATTTTAGTCTTGAAGTAGATACTGTTGTTAATGTAGTTAATGAAATTTTGTTTCACCAGCCATATGCTTTCCTCTAGGGTTCAGGCAATTATGCAAGCACAAAGTAAACCTGATAAAAATGCTTGAAATCAGTTTAAAAAAAGTATGAACATTGTAACTAAAGGAAATGTAGTTTATTTTACGATGGTATGATTTATTTTATCTGTGTTTACATGCATACTTTATGAATATTTATGCATGTAACAATATCCCTCGGCTGTTCACTGACTCTGAATGTCCTTGCAATGACCACGGCTGTTTTTATGACTTTTGTGTTATCACAGGTTTCCCCTGTACAATCCCAGAAAACTTAAGAAATGGCTTATGAACATGAAGTGGAAGGACTGGACTCCAACTCGCTTCTCTGTGTTGTGCATCAACCATTTTGAAGAGCAGTACCTTGAGAGAAAAGGAAAGAGTGTGACGCTTCGAGAAGATGCAGTTCCCACCATATTTACATCCACTGATGACACACAGAAAGGAAAAGTTTGTACTTGTTTTATTTCTCTCAGATGAAGACTGCTCCCAGTTTGACAAAGGAGTCTGAAGCTTTAAAGTGGCTAGTGTTTCTTTGAAATAATATCTATACCTGTTTTTTAACTGGAGGGTTTTTTAAATCGCTGTCACTATCGCTCTTTTATAGGTTTCTGTCAACACAAGACGTAAAAGACAAAAGGTGAGGACATTGTATACTGAAATGGAGCCCTCTTGAATTCTCTCTTGTTGGTATTTAACTTAATTTTACCGGTTAACCCGACATCAGACGAGGGACATCTAAAGATGATGTGTCTTTGTTGTGAATTTAGGCTGCTGGAGCTAAAGCCTCAGAGAAAGAGGCAGTTCAGTCTTCATCACCCCCCCCTTCCACTGAAACGGACAGCGTTCAGAACGATGAACTCAACCAAACAGAACAAGAGTCTTTCGGGTAAGAAACAACAGCCTAAGAACATTCTTAGCTTTTATATTTATAATTCAGAAGTCAACAAACAAGAAAGCCTGACCTCTTCTGCCTGAATCCTGCAGAGTTTAGGTGTTTCTTTGCTGCAACACACCTGACTTGAATCAGTGGGTACTTAAGAGGCGTGTGTGGAACTTGAAAATAAGGACTTGAAGAACTATTTCCTCTGAATCAGCAGGAAAACTTCTTAAAAAAAAAAGACAAAGGCCCAAGAGGCCCAAGTTCATGATCCCTGCAATAGATGGTAGCATTTGTAACTAGTTCCAACTTCTCAGCCATAAAATGTATGGCTTTCTTAAGTATGTTTCAATATTTATTTGATGACTCAAGAACAGATGCGACTGCATTCAGAAATCTAACAAAACCTGAATAAATAAGATTTAGTCTTAAATTTCATAATCAGTTCCATGTGTATTAACTAAAAATAGTAAGTTCATGTTTTTAAAACATTAATAAGTATTTGATCACTTATTACATTTGTGTAATTATATGAACCAAAGGCTGAAAAAAAAATCATGTCAACAAACTGTATGTTTGTAATCTGTTTTTATTATCAGAGACAAAAAGACAGAGAAATGGAGAATCATAGTGGATGAAGGGCTGATGAAGATCGAATCATTTCCACATTTCTTTCACGGAGATTACTGTGTACCTCAGGTAGTGGACAAGCACTCATCTGTTTGGTCTCACTGGTGTAGATGTTCAATTTGATCTTCATTTGATTGTTAAATTCAGGTAAATAAAGCTGGATCTAAGTAATTCTGTTAATTATTTTTGTACAAATCGTCTGTCTTTGTGAATTTTGTCTCACACATCAGCAGCATATTCAGTGGGCCCCAGATAATGAGCTCAATGTAAGTGTAATTTTCTTAAAGTAAATATTTGATCTGATTGTGTGTAATTTAAAGCATTTTAGTCTCATTGCTCTTCTACGATATGTTGCAGATGGACTGTAATAACTCTGAAAATGTGATAGAGGTAGGTACACAATAATACAATGATCATTTGGATTTTAATCAGAATTGCTTACAAAATAATCCAAACTTGGTTGCAGGTAGACGAGCCATGGAAGTGGCTTGCGATGGATGTCAGAGGGCCTCTGCCCCAAACAGCGAATGGACATAAATACATTTTGACGGTGACAGACTGTTTCTCCAAATGGGTGGAGGCTGTTCCGATGCAGATGTGCCTGTCTTCACATGTGGTGAAAAGCATTGCAGACATCATCACCGACTTTGGATACCCTTTCAGGATCCTGTCCAGACTACCTCATGACATAGTCCACAAAGTGAGTTGAATACTGGTTCAGCCTTTAGACAGAACCTGAGCTTGTAGCAGCATCACAGCTACAATCACAGTAAGAAATGACAGTTTTTTTAAGTTTGTTAAAACCAAATAAACTAAAAAAATCTTGTCAGCAATCGTTTTTTCTCTTGTAAAAGCTACCTTGCAAACAAGCAGCGATTTTGAATTCCATGACAGGAAATCATAACCATCCCATATGACACAAACACAACATGAAATTTACAGTATTTGTCTGCTAACAACAAATAAATATAATAAAATTAATATTATTCTGATTCCATTTTTACAGCAAGTTTTTTTTTAGGTAAACTTTTAAATTATTGTTTCCCACTTAGAAAATGTCTCAAGTAAATGTGCTTTGTGAATGTTTTCCAATGCTAGATCAACAGAGAGCTGAAAGATCTGCTGAAGATTGACATAGCTGTTGTGGTTCACCATCAGCAGACCGGCACGCTGGATTCATTCACACCGCAGCTGATTGACAGGTCTGTATGCAAAATGCTTCTAAGTAGTGGAGTAGATATTTTATGTTAAATTTCAGCCTTTGAGGAGAATTGTAATCCATTTATAGATGCTTTACATTCCCACAAAACATAGTTCAAACATTGGCACACTCCGGTATATGTAGTATATTTTATTCAAGACACACAGGAGGGTTCATTTCAACAACACACAACACACAGTACAAAACCATATAAAAAACCATACAAAGATTAAAAAGGTACAAAGAGGCGCAATTATTAAAACACATACAAGCTTTGTGTCAAAGCTTCCAAAAACAGGATGAGTACCTTGTCTCACTCTTAGAAACATCAATTAGAGACGCAATAATTGGATTCTTAGACTCGGCAATCTGCATATGAACCCATTCATAAGATTTCTCATCACAGCCTTAAAGCTGGGTATAGTTATGTGTACATGATCTGTTCTTTTGTTTGTTTTTTTGTTTTGTTTTTTAGTTTTTTGTACGTTTGATCATTTGTTGTTTGAAATTGTTTTTTTTGCTTTATTTGTTTTAGAAACACTCCATTTGCACTATATAGATTATGATTTGTCAAATAAGGAATTTAGGATGCACACTCAAATTGTGATTTAAGGAAACAACGCGACATATAATTATATAATGAAAATAAAGTTGGCCTCCGAAGAGTATAGTGGCGGGCCAAAAAAAAGAATAAAAAAGAGAAAAAAAAGACATATATTTTCATGTCGTTATATTGTGGTTTTACTTATCTACGAATCTCATATCTATACCTTTTTTTTATATTGGAGTTTTTTCCTATTTTAGTCATTTTTATCACATCAGTACAGCTTTTCAGAGTGAACAAGTGGTTTTAAGTTCAGTTTGAATATTCTGTCATCATGTTGACATCTTTGTGATTTAACATCTACACCTGTGACTTTCTGACAGGATGGTCAGTGAGCTCGCTGAGAATCACGCAGCTGACTGGGATGTGTACCTGCCTGCAAAGGTTTTCAATTTGTGTTTCAAAGAACATTCAAAGACCAGGGAGAGGCCTTTTTCATTACTCTTCTGTTCGGGTCGAGAGCTGGTTCAATCCCCCAGAGGACTGAATGTAAGTTTTGGTCATTTGAATTTAAACAGACATGTAGTTTACACTTTAATAACCATTTTGTTTTATTTCTCTGTCCCACAGTATTCTCATATTGGGGTAAAAGAGAGTTTTTTTGTGGTCAAACAAAAGATAAATTGGTATGTTGAAAATGGATTTATATTTTCCAAAATGTGTATATATAGTATATCTTCTACAAAAAAGTAAATGCATTTACAGTAATGACCCACTTTTCTCACTTTCTGTTGTTTTCAGCTCGCTTGAACCAGCAGTCTAACTGGACTCAGTTTCATTAGAAAACCAAGCAAGAAAATTTTTTTTCCAACGTGGTGCTTTATTATAAGAATGTGATGGTCAAGAATGTTGATGATTTTACCAGGATGAGGACTTTATTTTAAAAAACTTCCTTTTTTCCCCTGTTTAGCATTTTTGCCCATTAACACGACAAAGGACAGTTTCACTCTCCAGAATGACTTATTTGTTTGGTCTAGAATAATATTTCCTTTGCTGATGTTATATAATGCTGTGTTATGAACTGCAGTATAGATTTTTTGTGTCAGACTTTGAAGTCAAGATAAGGACAAACTAGATATAGATAAAATCTAATATAAAACTTGCTGAGCTAAATAAGGCTGATGATACAATATTGTCATGTTTTATATTGGATCTTTACCTAAATATATGTATTTTGTCTGCTTCCATTGCCTCTTTTAAGCATTTGTTGAATGTTACAGATGTTTCAAACTGTATAAAAAAAGAATTTAAATCAACGAATAATTTTTTTCATGCTGGTGGGTCTTGGTTCAAAATTCAAATTTTAGTTATTAATAAAACACCTTTCAGGCCAGGGCGCCTAAAAGTGCTTTACACATTAAAAACAATTTCTGCATAAAATTAGAATTAAAAAAACAACATTTAAACAATATAAAGTCACACGCACAAACTTGCATACACAATCTCTCTCTCACACACACACACACACACAAAGAAAAGGTAAAAGTTTGCTGCCCCCAGTCTGCCCCCAGCCTAGTCTTCCCAAACATAAATAATCCCAAGTGACTGTTTTAACTTAGGTAAACATATAACTTGATAAAATAAAATAAACCTGAACATCTGGCTTGACACTGCTGAGGAAACGATATCTTGGGAATGGTTGTGTTTTGTGTCTGTGACACATTAAACATGTTCAAGAAATGTATAATCGGCAGAATCATCTCAGTATAATAATGGCATTTTCTAATCTAGATAATTAATGAAATGCAGTTTATTAATCACAGTTTATAAGCCTGAATTCCGTCCAAGCAGGCATATTCCTTATAATGTAAAATTTTAATCTCGAATTTTAAAACATTTGTTTTTACAGCTATTGTTAATATATTGCACGCTTTTTTATTTTTGTTGCAATAATAATATGTACATAAATGTTAGTTTAAACACTAAACGCTAAAAAACAGTTGATGAGGTCTGTGCAGCGCCGCCACCTGGACGGCTGTGGAGCTACAGCTGTGGCCGTTTGATGCTGCTGTGATCTCACAGTTGTTGCTGTGCAGTCAACCGCAAGAGATGGTGAGTGAGGAAAACAGATACAGTTTCACACAGTAACGTCCTTTTTCACCGTCCAAACCTGATTTAGGTAGACACGACACACATTTGTTTGTGTGAAACGTCTGCTGCCAACAGCGGAATCACGCTTTTCGTTAAATCGTCATCCAAAAGCTGATGTCTTTGTTCAGCTAACCAGTGCTAGCGGGTTAGCTTCCGCTGCGCTAGGTAACGTCAACCGATTAGCTCCCGCTGGCCGAACATAGTGTTTTAGGTTGGTATAGTTGACAACCGAGTGGGGTTCAGCCAAATGGCGTTGGATTTAACTCAACTTTGGTTTCGTGACAACTAGACCAACTAAGCTATTAGCCGAAAGGCTAGTTAGTTAGCCATGAGGAAGCTAAAGAGTAAAGCTAACGTTTTATGTGAAACAGCTTACATGGCAGTGCCGTTAAAGTTGTTAAGGGGTCGTTATTTGATATTAGATGGGCTCAAATGCATGTGGCATATGGTTGGGAGTTTTATTGGCTCCCAATCTCCTTTCTTAGAGTTTCACAAATCTTTGTATGATTATGTGGTTGAACGCTTAGCATTAGCTAGCAATGTAACTGCTGTTTTCTCGTCGTGACGCTAACTAACAGCTGTCGCGGGGCTCTTAAAACGCCCAATAAGGCGTGAAGATAAGTGTAGAGTTAGGCAAAATAGTAGCCACTTCCAAAGATTTACATTCTACATCAACATGTTTGGTATAATAGAACGTGATACCTTAAATTTGAGTCAATTACATTAAACCTCTGGTATATTAAGTTTTTTTTAGCTTTATTTACATACTGTGGGATAGCTATGCTCATAGCTTCTACACTTATTTAAAATATTAGACTTAAACTATGAAAAAGATGTCTTCTTGTATTAATGTAAGCAGAAATCCTTGGTAGGGAAACACTTACTGGAATTGGAGGGTATTGTATCTTGAATAGTTTTGAAATTCTGATTTAACTTTGTTTTGTGATAAGATTAGTGATTTATCAGCTGTATGTTTTATGAATTTTTTCTCTCCAGTGGTTTCATTTTGTGATATGATTAAATTTACAAGCCATCTGTGTCTCATTTTTTTAAATTCTTTTTTCTGCTACTTGATCTCACTTAGGATGTGTTTTTAATGATTCGACGTCACAAGGCGACCATCTTCACAGATGCCAAAGAATCAACCACAGTCTATGAACTGAAGCGTATTGTGGAAGGAATTTTAAAGAGGCCTCCTGAAGATCAAAGGCTTTATAAGGTGAGCTAAACTGACTTTAACATGTTTGCCTATGATTTTGTTAATTTCACCTGTTGAAGTTGGACAATATGAACTTCTTGTCTAACTACAATTTAGTATTAACGTAATTAGTCAATGAGATTTTAAAAAATCAGATGTTTTAGACAGGGTATTAATTCTTATACAGTCATTCCTTTACTCTGTTTCAGTTTCTCAAAGGAGAATTTACTGCCGTTTTTGCAGCTATATGACAGCAAAGCTCTTTTTACTTTTGAACAGCTGATCATTTTTTGAGAAATTGCATAGGTGGTCTACACTTTTTTCTTAGTTGCTATATATGTATACACCTCACTGCAAGAAGTCTTCTCGAGGTTTGTTCTAACAACAGGAACTACTAACAGGAATTAGGCTACCTAAGAGAAAATGTATTGCTTCCTGTGAGGCAGAAATTCAGCAGTGGAAAACAAAATAGTGGCAATTTAGTGTGTACTGATCTGTAATGTTTGTTTTTGTGTTGATGCTGCGACCATGTGTGTTTATACGTATACACACATTGTCATATATACATATATATACACACACACACACACATATATACAGGTCTGTCTCAGAAAATTAGAATATTGTGATAAAGTTCTTTATTTCCTGTAATGCAATTAAAAAACATGAAATGTCATACATTGTGTATTCA
>JAVQJG010131762.1:0-12345 GCA_036024015.1 Craterocephalus amniculus | reverse complement strand
TTTCTTTCTTTCTTTCTTTCTTTCTTTCTTTCTTTCTTTCTTTCTTTCTTTCTTTCTTTCTTTCTTTCTTTCTTTCTTTCTTTCTTTCTTTCTTAATAGTAGTAGTTGATTATGTCACTTTAGCTTCATTGATTTTGTTCTATGAGTCAGAACTGAAGGGTTAAAGTACATAAGACGTACACTGATCAGTAATAAGATTAAAACTACTGGCAAAAAAAGGTAGTCTGCTCATCCTGTTATAATGCAAGGCTCTGCTGAGAAAAAAACCTGCATCCTGTAGTTCACTCAAATATTAATTTGACACATGCCACCCACTTAAACATTCTTCTATTTTCATCCCATATAGCAACAGCTTTCCCCTATAGTAGCAGCCTCCTGCAGCTGGGTAGCAGTGGATCCCATGAAAAACATGACAAAGATTCCCAGGGTTGGATCTACTAAGTAGCAATTTGCCCGTGCAATCTAAAAGTTTGTGCCTGGGGCTGAACCACGGTTTTTGGGTGATATACTAAGATTGATTGCGCAAATGTTGACAGACACAAACGTGTTGGAGAGACCCTATGTAAATTAGTCTTTTGTGTATTTTGAGGTTTGCTGCGCAAAAAGCGCGAAACACAAAATGCAGCTGATCCGGTGAAGATGGAGATATTAGTGGAAGAGACGTAAATAAATAAATAAATGTATACACACACACACACATATTATATATATATGAAAATAATACAACAGGTATCCCTGCAAAACCTCAAAAGCCGCTTGTTTATGAGGACATGGCAATGAGTAACGCTAGTCATTAATATTACAGTGAGAGGGATCAGTGGTGGGGTAGAGGTGGTGGTGGGGCTCTCAACGCCAACAAGTCATTTTGCCCATGTAACAGGCGTAATCCTTGATGTGGCCCCCTCTCCCCCTCTTTGTGTGTGTTTGTGTATGTGAGAGAAAGAGATTAAGTTGCTGTTATGTCTGTTTTGTGTTTTGTCTTAATTTTACTCATGGGTTGTGGATGGGAGGGTATGCACTATGTTATTGTGTTCTAGTACTACCCCATTCTTAACTGGGAGTGCCACACATGTTAAGGGGAGGGGAAAAAACAGAAATACAATCACTGAGTTTCTGCCTGTTGCTCTGTGTTGACCTATGAAAATTTCAGTAAAAAGACCTTTGAAAGAAATTTGCACATGTTTTAACACGCACAAACCTTTGATAGACCTGACCCTTAGTTGCTAATCTGACCCTCCAAACTCCCATTCCACAGTCCACATTGCCAAACTGATCTTTTGAAACTTCCCCTATGGGGTAGCTGTAGCCCAGGAGAAAAAACAATGTTTCCAACAGGAGGCTCAGAGGTTTGACACTTCTCCAGTCTACTGGAGTCTCAAACCATGCATTGCTCAAAAGACCTTTGCCATTGCTTTTTATGTGATCCAAACATGTCTGGCAGTTTTATGCTGTGGATGCATGTCAGCACTTGCATATGGCACATCCATTGGGGTACTTTGAGGTTTAAGCCCAGCTCTCCATCTGTTTACAATGCAGTGCTCACGGAGCTGAGGCAAAGAGGAGAAATGTTGAGTTGAGAATGTTTATCTTGATCCATATTCCTCCATTGATCAGTCTCTGGTGGAAGTGCGGCTCACCAGAGACAATAATGACCCTGATCAGTCCACTCGGCATGTCTGTTTTGTTAAGTTCCCACGTTATCGATCCAGTGGGGCTCTTGAGTGCTGCTTGGATTCACTCCCGGGCCCTCTTGCCTCAGCACACAGCAGTGACCAAGCACAAAGAAGGCTCAATTAGCACCAGCTTTGCGTTGTCTACTTCCCCACCTGCAAGCGCCTTCAAAATCACTCCATCGTCTGGCAGGAGGATTGTGAGAGGGTCAGGGGTGTGTGTGTGTGTGTGTGTGTGTGTGTGTGTGTGTGTGAAAAACAAAGAAGAAAGAAGAGACAGAAGCAGAAGGGGTAGGAAGAAGGCAAGTGCTGACAGTATAACACCAGGGACAAGGGAGCAATGCCAAGGTTTTACCTCAAGTTAAAACTCTGTAGCAGCGGCTCAACCTCGCATTAACGTCCATGCCTCTGCAGCAGAGCATACATAACAACCCAGCTGCAACGACACACGGGGAAAACACTATTTCCTGCACTGGAAATGAATGCAGACAGCGGAATACTAAACTGAATATCGGAGGAAGAATTTCACAAGACCTCAAATTAACCCCAACGCGCTGCCATGGTAGGCAGGATATTCTAAGTGTCTGCTGGTCTCTTTCGGCGATAAGGGTACAGTAAAACTGACATGGTGGAATAATTCTCTGCTGATTCTGGTGAAGCAGCGTGAGATCTCAGGGCTGCCAAGACACCCTGTGATCCTAACAGAGCCTGGCAGGTGCAGTTAATGTCGAAGCCACGTTGTCAGCTGATTGAGAAGAGGTGGTAGAAATACAGCGTGAGCTGGAGCAGGAGGGGGAATCATAATCAAAGCGAAGGACTCAAGGCTCATTCACAGTCCACCTAAACATCCAACAGCAATCTTTAAGATCCAGTTTAAGTCCGATCCTTCTCATATTTTCCACGGAAATTATAAAAAGGCATGAAAAGTCATCAGCCCCCTCCTCCCCCACCAGCCCACCCCTGCCCTTTCAATTCCCCGCAGCCTTGGCGTCACACTGAGCTGGGGCCAGAGATAAACCACTCAAGACGAAGAGGATGATAATGGCAGACGCCGCAGCGTCTCAAAATTCAATCAGCACCCGGACGTCAATGCGGATGAGTGTAAAAGTGAAATATGCTCACTGGCGTGTGTTAAAAGACGCCACACAGGGCTCACAGAGACAACAACGGGAGATGAAGGGGACGATGAGGGGAAAAAAACAAAAGAGAAGGAAAAGGAGAGGAAAAACGCAGCAGAGAAAGGAAGAAAGGAAATAATGTCTTTCTGCTGCTCGGCTTTCCAGCACAATCCCACTGGCATTCTGAGCAGCCCTACTTTAACCACAGACTGTGAATAAATTACCCTTTTGAACTCAGGGTGATTGCAAATGTGCCCCGGTTTCTCTTGAGACATGTCTGGCACTAACCCTCAGCTTTCTGCTCCCAGCCAGCCGTGTCACAGAGGCCCCCCTGCCTTCCCCTCCTTTACATACTCACAAGGCTCACACACAGGCATCCACAACATCATCAAACTTTTAATTCACCATGATTGAAGGAAAAAAATTGTTTTTCTTTCTGCTGGCTAAAAAAATACCCCATCTTCCTCTTTCTTTTTCTCTCTAAGAACTGTTAAAAACAACCTGGTTATTCTGGATAAGAAAAGTATTACAGATGAGCAGGTATCCAGGGGGAAAGAAAGTATGATGTGGCAGAAAAGAAAAGTGTGATAGAAGAGGGCTGAAAGAAGGTTCAGCAGCAGCAGACTGTGGGAGTGCATTGACATGTTTCCAAAAATGTTCATTACAACATATGGCCCATACGTTACCCTGACAATGCATATTATTCCTATGGTTACAGACCAGAAACCAAACCACTTCTCGTGGCCACAATCTGCAGAATGTTAGACTGACAGGTTGCAAACAAAATATTTTTGATTTACCACTGTCAAACACAAACTATTTAATGTGTCTGCCGTTCTTCTACACATTTAAATGTGATCATTTTGCTTCAAAATGACATTGTGGCTTGGTGTTTCCAACCGGGCCTTTAAACAGGCAAACTATACAAACTGAGGACATACTTTGTGACATTATGGAGGAAAGACTATAGGCAGCTAAAGGGATTTAAATATTTAGAACCAGTCTCCTGTGGTGATGCAAGTGTTGATGGTGGTGGTGTTTGTGGGGAGTGGGGTGGCTTCAAGGTGCAGTCAGCCTTAACTGATATGTTATATATTGTCTGTCACTTTATTCTGCAGAAATATTGGGGCGTTGCCAGGCACAAATACGGAAAGAATGGTAATCCATCACCTGCGGAGCTACCCATGTTGGTGGGTGGGGGTTGAAATCTCATCTTGAGGCTTGTAACTGGTATCCTAGCTGTTCGGTGTCATTTATAAAAGATACTTCTTCAAGGCCGGTCCTGCATACTGTACAATGCTGCATCCTGACAAAATGCAAGCACAAACTAAAAACTCAAAAAAAATTGTTTTTTTGAAATGGAGATATTCTTAAGTAGCAGTTCTGGAGATAATAGCTAAAGACAGCTGAAATAGTAACTGTACTGTAACAATTGAACTGCTTTTTTGTTTAAAAAATAATTACACATACCGTACATATGAGTGTCATGGCTGCCTCATATACATCGCATTTGTCTGAAGCGTTGTTTGAGTATGTCCTCAGAAATTTACACTTCATGGTTCCAAGTTACAATATACGGGTAAAAGCTAGGGGCAGCGTTAAAGACCAATTTGACCCGATGAAAGGTTTCAGGATTGACAGTGATACAAAACACTATAAAGGTTCAAAGACAAGACGTGGTGTGTGTACATGTTATCTATAATACTGCTCATCTTTCTGCTGTGATTTCAAATTTAACCACATGCAAACCTCCTCTATTGTCTATTACTTTTTTTTTTTTTTGGCAACTCAATCTGGTCCAAATTCTCTAATCTATGGCATAGTGGAGTCTGGTAACAAGCATGATACACAAGGATGTGAACAATTATGTTAACAGAGCCAGTTGCCCTCACAAACATGAGGTTAAAAAGCACTTATATTGTCAGCCTTACAATTTACATTAACTTCCTGTTTTATTTTGTTTTACAACATGTGACGTTTTTTATATCCTACCAGTTTCAGGTTGTGTATTTGATTACATCTGAAATCCCGATATACTGATATTTTATTGAAATCCATATGATAAAATCACAAGTTTATGTTGCTACAAGTGACATAGCACATGTTAAACTCTATTTGAGTAACTAATTAACCAATAAAATATAAAATAAAAAAATACTGAATACTGAAGTTTTTGAATTAGATGTAGCCTATTATCAGTATTGTTATCAGGGATTCCTTTGGTAGTGATTACCAGTGTTGTTTTGTTAATGTCCGCACCAGCTTTAGCTGATACAAGGCGGACTGGCTATTTAGGCAACCTGCCACTACCATTGATATTTTTTGGACAGAAATACATACAGAGAGAGGTTAACATTGAAAGTGTCCTCTCAACTGTTTATTCAGTAGCGTGCTAATTTTAACAGTAAACAAAATAAGCAGACTCCCATAATCTGTTTCTTTAAACATATTTTCTGTTACTCTTTCATGATGGTACAAATGTACAAAAAAGAATCTAAGCTCACTGGTGTGGAGATGGCTCTTTAGTAGTAAAACACATCTACCAAGGTCCAGCCTTGCAGTAGCCCCACATCCAAGCAAATCAAGCTAAGTGTATTGCGGATGTTTGTGAGTAATGAGGAATTTGGGAGTTTTTTGCTGACGAGGCACATCTTGGATGGTGTCGGGATGTATGTGTATGTAAGTGTGTGTGTGTGTGTGTGTGCGTGTGTGTGTGGTGGTGGAGTATGATTGTGTGTTCAAGAGCTTTGCCTTGGAGAGGAGGGGGGGTGGTCACAGGGGGGAGATTAGGCTGAGGGGCAGCAGAGGAAAACCAAATCCATCTCCATCTCAGAAACATCCTAAAGCAGATTACTTACTTCAGTGGAAGAAGAGGAGAGGGAGGACAGAGAGAAAGAAAAAGAGGGAGAGGGAGATGGAGCAGAGCGGTGGAGCCAGAGATGGATGAGGAAGCAGAGGAAGAGGGAGCAATTAGCATAGATGCAATTCTGGCACAGTCCTCTGACTTGATATTTGACCTTTAGTAAGAGTCTTGCCAAATATCGCCTGAGAAGCACAGACGGACCATATGGCAAAGTGCTGCCGGAGGCTGAGCGTGGTGTGACTCCAAGCCTCAGTATGCTAATGAGGGAATGTAATTACAGTGCAGTATTCCTGCAGGACGTATATTTCACTAGCCCTCCATAGGAGTGGATTTACAGGGAGATGGGCCAAGCTCCTGCTGGAAAAAGAGAAAAAACTCCTTGTGATCAAACAATCAGGGAGACTTTAAGAGGAGAGTGAAATGCAATGAGCCCAACGATCCTGAGGTTGCAGAGCAATACGCCTTTTTATGAGCTTGCCAAAAATATTACATACTCTGAATATTGTGTTAAAAAAAAAAGCTGCTGAAAGTCAGTCGCTGATGTCACAACAGATATTCTTCATCAGCTGCCAACAGCCAAACACCTGCTGAGTCAGTGATGTCACCGATGGGAGTGAGATGCAGGGATACAAGTCAGAGATTTAATCCCGTATCAGATCTCTGCCTCATGTGACACAAAATCTTTGAATTTCCAGAAGATCAGGAAACAAAACTTTCTAAACAATATCTTCAGGATTATGATTCATTTATAGTCAGGAGAGCAATATGAAAAGAAAAAGATGCTCCTTAAGACAGTTTGCTTGAGATTTTGAATTGTTTAACATTTCATTTAACATTTTATTAAATGTATGTTGTCTCTATTGACAGCAGGATTCTGATGAAAACCACAGGAGGAAAGGGACACAGAAGATTCTAGTTTAAATAAACATGTCTTTCACATCACGTTAAATAACCCAGGATACAAACTTTACATATTACCAGGAATTTTGTGGGATATCAAAGGGCAGCATTAACATTTGGGGCTTTTCTAGTCTTGTTGACCACTTAAAGCACTTTTATACAACACAGTGCATTTACCCCATAATCTTTCAGACTGTGCAGTGCTTTTCCTCTGGCATGCACACAGTCACACACTGATGAATGAATTAGAATAAAAGTGGGGTTAAGTATCTTGCCAAGGCCACTTTGGCTTGCAGTGAGGAAGCTGGCGATTGAACCACTGACCTTCCAATTGGCAGAGGACCCCTCAGCCTCTCGAGCTGTAACAAAATGCCTAAAGATAGTATTTAAAATCTTTCCTTGCTAAGTTGACTGTTATATGTAGACACAACACTGGTTCAGGCACAAAGAGTGGATATAAAATCTACCCAATGTTTAAAAACCTTCAGACTGGAGATGTAGTTAATATGACTGCTGAAGTATGACCACTGCCCGATTGGGAACAAAATATGAAGAATAGATGGCTTAAGGTTTTGGTGCAATACTGTTCTTTGCTATCATTTAAGTCACTCTTTAACATTTATAACTAGTTTTACTCTAGATTTTTAAAGGGAAGGTATAACACACATGATATGTAAAATAACTAATAGTGTAGAAAAATAATCAATCCTATATTTGAGTAATTTCTCCTGAAAGAAGTTATGATGAAACTGCTCATTGCCACACTGTGAAGTGTAGTATTGCTTTTAAAATAATACATCTAGTCCACATAACTTCATTTTAACCTTGTTGTTAATAATACTAGTTTTAAATAAGTTCTATGAACTCTGGAGGGCAAAATGTAAAAAAAAATCATAACCAAGTTGAACCAGTGTAACTAATTTAAGTTTAGGGAGAATAGTGATGGTGGGGGAGAAAGATTTTCCACAATGCTTAACTTCAATTGACAACCAACGCAGAAACAATTCACAGTATGGAGCCTTTACTTTTACTTTTGCAGATTAGTGATGGTTTAAATATATATGAGATAGAAAGGCATTGATCCATTTCAGAAAGATGTAAAAAATCTGAAATATACTGTCAAGTTTATTTTCCCTCATCTAAGCTACAATGTTTGAAATACTCTTTTCTTTAGTTTGATTTCATCTTCTTGTTTTAAATTATTTACGTATTATGAAATATTTGGAAAAAAAAGAAAAAAGAAAAGAAATCATCATCCAATATCTCTCCTGATGATCTCTAGCTCCAGATCTCTTGCTGGGAAGAAACCAGTTCTCAGCTAAACAGACATGAAAATATGTTCTGGTATCCACATTGAGGTCATATCATTAATCTCCCTTTTAGCATAGTTTACATTCTTTGCTCTCCAGGTACCTGTATTTAAAACCAGCTATCCAGACTATCTTCTGCAAAGCAAGGACATTTTTAAGTCCATCACCCTCAATTAAGGCAATGTTTTTGCATATTTCTTTTTAAAGTAAAAAGAAATAATTAGATTTCACAGTGCAGCGAAGAATATTAATACAAATAATATCTTTAAAATCTTCACTTCCAACATACAATGTAGTTTTCGTTGTTTTCCCTTCAATACGTGCTCCTGTTAGTCAGCAGCAAAACAACAGATGGGGTGTGTTATCTTTCAATATTTAACCAAAAAAAGCTTAATCTTTTTCTGGCTTCAAAAAAGTAGATGTTCTGCTAACATTCTTCTCAATGCCACACCTTCTGTGGTGACAAAGTTGAAATCTAAAAACATACAAGAGGCAAAATGCAAACTCTAAACTTAAAAGCTCATGGTTGTGGCAATTTTGTTCAATAAGTCAATGAAATTGTACATCTAAAAAAAACGGCATCAGCAATAAATAATTAACCTCCACACACTTGTGTTGTTTGTCATGCAGTCCAAGTTTTTATATCCCTGAGCTTCCTGTGGTGGCTAATCTGGTTTACATACTGAATATAAAGAATTACTCTGTTTTAGATTTTGCCCACCTGTCATTTATTCAAAGAGTCCAAGGTTGTTTATTAATTCATACTTACAGTTGTCAGGGTCTTACTTAATATGAGGAACTTTTTACGTGAAAGTTCTGAGACTGAATGAAAGACTTATGGGGTTAAATGCTAAGGCCCACAGTGTTCAGAACTGTCTCACCTTACAAAGAGATGAATAAAATCTCACAAAATGAACCAGTTTAGTGTGAGAGATATCAAGGTTAAAAAAGGGAATTTAAACAGCTCTAAAAAGCTATGCAGCTTCTATTTGTCATTTACAGAGAATCTGGAGGCTGGTAAGCTGACACACAGGAAGAAACTAAGGCATCACACCTAAGTGTGACAATGCTGGCCTCCATTCTAAGTTCACCTTAGAACTTGTGTTCAAGTAAATACGTTTTAAAGAAGGCAGCTAAAAGGCTAACTTTCCCGATTGGGAAACAAAACAGATTCTTCCAGGAACTTTTTGGATTTCATGAAAACAAACAAATTGCAAGGCAAGGTCAACAGAGCTTTAATATTTGAAATTGGGGCAGTGTGTGCAGGGAGAAGGGCAGGTGTTTTGGGATGGGAAGTACAAGGAGAAGGGGGGTGTTTGTGCATGTAGACACCTGAGGGAACTGGCATGGAAATCCCAAATTTCTCAGCCAAGTTGCAGCCCTTTTAAAAAGGAAAAAGGCATCAGCTAGCTCAACGAGAAGCCATGTGGGTGTAACGAAGCGGGCAACACGAGGAAACATCCTGCCAGCCCTCTGAAATGTTAAATTGAAATGCAAAGTAGTGGGCCTTCTTGTATTGAGCAGATTTTTCAGCATCTGTGTGGGAGCCCTTAAACTTAGGAGGTCCATATGCAAAGCTCTGCATATTTACAGTAAATCAACAAAATATTTAGGTTAGGATTAGAAAATACACATGGATGAAGCTGACTGTTTGATTTTACTCAGGTAATTGGGAGTCTAACCAATCTGTTCTCATGATTCAGTGAGTGACACAAGCTTCATCTTAAGAAAATAAGATGTTGAATGTATAGAAGAACCAATTTTCATTTTTAATATATTGTTCTTTTAGTCTGTACCTTTACCCTTGTGCTTATGCCCTTGGACATACAATTTGTATTAGATGGGACATGATCAAAGTCACTGTTACATATAGAGGCAACAGTGGCTCAAATGGTTAAGGATGCCATCCAATGACTGAAAAGCTTGTGGTTTGAATCCTATTATCCATTATTATGTGAAACTGTGATCATGACCAACCAATAAAAAAAAAACGTTAAATTAGGGTGACCATATGTTCTCTTTCTGCCAGACATGTCCCCCTTTTCAGAAGTAAAGAATTGTGTGGGGCCAGAATTTCTAAATTCTCAGTGATTTTGCAATAATCTTAGCCTCATCTATGTATACAACAGATTTATGTTGTGTTTCACTTCCAATACTCACCTATTATTATTCCCTCTCTCATAGGCCTTGCCATGTTTTCAAGAGCAACAGGTGAGGGAGGGAGATTGTGGGTTACTCTCCCTCCTCACTGTGTTGGCTTTGCACTTCAATTCAATTCAATTCAATTCAACTTTATTTGTATAGCGCCAATTCATAACAAATTCATCACTTGTTGCAATGGCTCTGTTCGACTGGTGTCATGATAAATGCTTAGAGATTTTGTGAAGGTGGAATTTCAATTGTTGTTTAGATATGTTGCAACCATGTGTGATTGATATTTAATGCTAATCTGTAATCTCTTATCCTTAACTATAACTGATCTGAAGGAAAACCATTAAAGAAAAAATGTTAGACAAGGTTTCAGAGAAATGTAACTTGGTTGCCTTGAATGTCAGTTTGTGGGGTAACACCCCAATCCTGTGTATCGTGCAGCCAGTGGAAAAAGAGTTGCCATTGTTCACTACTATAGCACTCAAATCAATGTAGGGTACACACTGGTCCAAACGTTATATTTTGGTAACAAATGGAAAGCTGCGGAACATGTCTTGCGGAAAATGAATTGTCTTGTGATTGTGAGCCTGTCTCAGTGTCTGCATCTTTAAATAGAAAATGCTGATGCTGCCTGTGTCTGTTTTTGGAGGAGGGCAACAGGCCTAACTCAAAAGCATCCCTGCACCATCAGCTGACCACAAAACTGCTAACAATGATGTGATTGAGTGTGTGGGGGAAAACACTACTGCCCTTTGCAGACATAAATGTGTAACATTAATGGCTGCATAAATCTGTTAAAAAGGCCTTCAGTCACTCAGGCCTTTGTTACTTAATGTTCCTTGTGGCTTCTTTCAGAAACACCTGTGACAGTGACGGAGAGAGTCACCATGTCTGTGTATAAGTATAGAAGGTATACCAACTTAGGCATACAGTATACAAAGTAGTCTCTATACTCTTACACTTGCTCTGGTTGTGTATAAAAAAACTGCTGGTAGAAGGAAGAAGCTAAAACCATCATCACTGATGTAAAGAAGTGTCTAAATGAAGTTTAAATTGTACATATAGTAGAAAAACTTGGTTGTCAGCCTGAGAATAGATTCTCTTCATGTTAGGACACCATCCCCTTTTAACCACTGCAGATATTAATCCACATAAAACTAATTGAACTTGAACGTCAAAAATTGTACAAGTCCCTAAAAATATGCAGAAAGGATGTAGTTAAGAGTTATACTGCGATTTTTTTCACTACATGCCCTTATTTTGCCATGGAAATCCATTAAAATATTAACAATTAAATGAAAAAAAATACTTCATTAACCCAGGACGGCAATTACAATACAGGCTGCATTGTGTTAAAATACAGGTGGGGGGAAAATTGAGAAAATTTACAAACTACTTTTGATAAAATTGCAGTATATTGAGAAAGAGTGCAGCTGCAATTTGAATGTTTTTAAACACTTTTCTCTCACTCACATGGTTCAGATGCTTAAGAGTTGGTGCTGCTGCTAACGCAAATCTTTTGAGGAAGAAATGGATTTATTTATGTAATGACACAATCTATTAGATTCCTTGGAGCAACTGACCACATATCAAATTAAATGCCATCTCTGCTGTGTGTAGCTGTCTAAGAAAGTGAATATTGCAGTTAACTTTTTCTGTGACAAAAAGTGTTTCATGGTTAAATCTAGGAAATAAACCATTAAAGAATGTTGAATATTTAAAAAGGGGTTCAACCCAAAATAATGCCTATAAAGGTAACATTTTTGTCACTGTTTGTGCTTGTTTCAGGCCATTTAAATCTATTTCCTTATCTGATTCAAACTTCCCTCCTGAATGGAGTCAAGCTGACTATTAAGTGCATTCAACAAGAAAGTCTGGTTGAGATCTGGGAATTGGACCTTTCTCAGCTCACAAAAATGAAATAAAAACCAAAACCTCAAAGTCCCCATACAGATGAAGTTAGTAAAAGCTAGTGATCCAAGTGTATGAGATGTTTGATCAATTTGAATGGGTATGTCAGGTCAAGCTTTTAACCCTACAGAAACATCTCTTCCTGGTTAAAATGTCAAAACCAATGGTAAGAAATATAGATGAAATATAAAATGGAAAAAAATCCTGTTGTGTAATGTTACCCTTAAGACCCAGCCTCTTTTTTATGTTTCTGTGCAAAAACGACATACCCAAAATTAATAGAGTATATCTCTGCATCTACAAGGTCTATTTGAATAATTTTGGTGTCAAAAATGACTGATACGGTCTCGTAGCAGAGGTTCTCCTGTTTAATTTTATGTGCCATATGACTATATTTCTGCATGATTAGCACTGCGTTGGAT